>PVIC010032027.1:0-20950 GCA_004025085.1 Thryonomys swinderianus
AACTCAGCAATCCGCCTGTCTCTGCCTCCCGAGTGCTGGGATTACAGGCGTGAGCCACCACGCCCGGCTGTAGGGTTTTGTCCATGGATTCCCTGCTGCTTTATCTGTACTTCTTCTGTAACCTTCTGTACTCCTCTGCTTTTAGCAAGCATAACTTATATTTGTTTACTTTTGTATATGTCTTAATTATCCCTTCTCTGATACTTCTAATTAGTAATTGACTAATGGTGATCAAATATGATTCAGATTTTAGGAAGAATGTCAGTTCCTTAAAGTGGTCTTCTTTGATCTCTTCGGAACAAATTAGCTTTTCCTTTCCTTTTCTGTGCTGTTCACGATAATTATCTTTTAAAATACACTAACCACGTGTGTGTGTGTGTGTGTGTGTGTGTGTGTGTGTGTGTCTGTGAGACAGAGAGAGATAAACCCAGTAAAATGGAGTTAATTTTGTTGAGTGCAACACAGTACCTGACAAATTAATTCAGCATTATCCATTGAGTTCTTCCTATGTGAAAGCCATGAATTTATGCACCAAAAAATACATGGGAACAATTGTTGAATGGATAACTGAGAGTTTTTACGATTAGTGTGTATTCTACTTCCTACCATAATTATATTTTTGGTTTTAAAAAGAAAAAAATAAACAGAAAGATTCAGAGTTTGTCTTTCCTGTTGTTCAAATCTGCAGGCTCATATTTATGACAGAAAACATGACAGGAGAATATTTATGACAGGATACCTGAGAGTTCCATGAGATGCTGCTCAATAATTTAAGCATGGAGTTTAGTCCATTCTCTTATACATTAAAAGATGCAATCTAAAATCATCTTCCCTATACCCTTATAATTAAGGAAATAACTCTTCCCAGTGCCTCTCAGAGGCTTTCTACAAGCTCCCATGCCAATTAAAAGACATTTAGTAAATCGAGTGCCTCTGAAGAGATGTACAAATTGTTAACTTTACCTCTGGCTGTAGCTAAATGAAGAGGAAATTCTTAGGGAAAAAAATAAACCTTCTGTAACAGGGAATGTATTGTGTGGGTACCAAAGAAATGCCTCAAGCTGAGATTTGCAGAGAAGACCCATTTTATAAAGGGCTATATTAAATTAAGTGCTTAGAGTCTCGAGAGAGAGAGAGAAACTATGGAGATATTTGAATGAACACAAAGTTAAGTAGATGAGAATGCAGAATTTTCTATTACTGATGTTTTCTCTTGTGTATTTTGCAAGCCCTTTATGAGCCAGAAATGCCCTCTGTAATAGAAAATCACAGAATGATGAAATTAGAAAGGAATTAAGAATTCATAACTCCTAGTATATCATTTTACAAATAAAGAAACTGAAATCGAGAAAGATACCTAATATTTTTAGTGTCAGAGAGAAAGTAGCAGTATTTCTGAGATCAGATTTCCACTATTCTAGGTTCCTTCCACATGAAAATATCAAGAAACAAGTAATACCAGACATCATTTGTAAAACAATTTTCCTCTTACTAGAGAATCTAGATATTTATTCATCTTGTCAAGTGGAAATTAAAATGGAAAGAAAAATAATATTGCCAATCAAAATAAAAGATAATTTCAAAAGACAGCCCATAAGAAGACCATGATAAACTGGAATGAGACCAGGCTGAGATTAGACAGATATGGATTAAAACTCTAAATCTATCAGTTTCTAGCTGTGTGAAATTAGACAGCTGTTAATTTCTTTTAGTTAATTTCCTTTAGCTGCAATGTTAATTATAGCACTTCTTGCCTTTTACAGTTACTTGAGGATTAAGTAATAAATGTAAAACATTAATATAGAATTGGGCCCATGTTATCAACCTTAACAAAGATAAGTATTGTTACTGAATGATTCACACTAAAATTTTTGCAAGTTTCCAGGGGGCACAAGGGTATTTAGCATGCAGGACAGGTTTCCGAATGAAGAAGCCAGGAATGAGGCAGGGTAACAAACAAAATTGGAGTAATGTAATCCTGATGCAAAGAAGAAAGAAGCGAATTCCGCACAGCCGAGGCCTAGAAGTACAGTGAAGATATTAACTTTTCTAGGGTGAAATAAATGGAGTCATCTTTGAAACTGTTCCCTGCTTCAAGTTTCCTGGAGAGATGTCACAGCTGGCAGAGAAGCCAGGAGGGAAAGAGCATCTCCAAATAGAAAGACAAGGAGGTTAAGTGGACAATGGCACCGAGTCAGCTCCACTGTGACATAAATAGTGCCTTGTTCTGTCTCTATTTGGTGAGCCCAGACCTTGGCCTGAACCCATCCGCTCCTGGAGAAAGACCGTCCAGTAGGAAAACATGTGCCTTCTGTGCAAGTGGGCAGAGATTCCTGCCTTGGATGATGAATGGCCAAGCTAGACACTAACAGACTAGCAGACTAGAGGCCAGCTGCCTCTAAATCACTTTTAAGGAGACAGCTTGCTGCACAACGTGTCTGGAGCCTTGAAGAGCCCTGCCTTTGTGCCCAAGTATATGAGTTGCTTATACAAAATCTGAATATATTGCCAAATATGTATGATAGGTATTGTGAAACAGGAAGAAATTGTTCAAAAGGAAAAGGGAAAGGGCGACAGGGATAAGTAAAAAGAGAAATAAAAAAAATTGATGGCTAAAAAAGGAAGAAAGCTTATGTATATAGGGGTCTGAGGGTTGTAGAGGGCAGAGGAATGGAAGAAATGAGAACTAAGATGTGTCATATACTGGTACAAAATGTCAATGTTGAACGTTATCATAATGTATATATAAAATGCAGCAATAAAATCAATTATTAAAATATGTGATCGGTTGCAATATGGTCATTCAGAATTTTAGTGAGACAAACTATTGATTAAACTATGAGTTACACATGCAGATATGGTTATCATAGGCTTTCCTAAATTTTTGACAAGAGTTCCAAATGCTATTTGGAACACTAAAGTAGAAACAGCATGCTTAGTCAGGCAGGATACTCTCTTATGGCATTAACATAGAGGATAATGTTGAGATTTTACTCTGTCACAGGCTGTTTCTTTAACTAAAAGATCTACTCTCATAAATTAATGAGGAAATGGTCATTGGTTACTTTTCTCCAGAGCCCAGCACTTGGTATGTACTTAATAATTTTAATTTCTTCTTTTTCATCTCTGTCCTTTTTAATACACTGTTTCACTGTTAAAAATTGTTTTTGGCCAGGTGAGGTGGCTCACGCCTGTAATCCCAGCACTCGGGAGGCAGAGACAGGAGGATTGCTGAGTTTGAGGCTTTCCTGGGCTACATAACGAGCTCAGGGCCAACCTGAACTACAAAGCGAGACCCTGTCTCAAAAAAAAAAAATTGTTTTTGTTTTTTTTGTAATCAACAGCATCTGAAAATGGCGACATAACTTTCCTGTGTGTGTAGTCCCTTAGAAACTGATAAGAGTAAATAAGGGTTCTCAAAAGTTCAAGATATTTTTACAGCACCTCTGTGGCAGAGAGTGAGAGAAAAGTAAGGAGTCTGTGTCTTTACCACTGTATGTAATGAGCATGTGGAGGTGGAGGCAAATGGTGCTGCTAAACATTCTGTAGAGCATAGCATAATCCCCGATAGCAAACTGTCCAAAATATAATTATCAGGCACGAGTGTTGACACTGTGAAACTTATTTACAAATGAGAGATTGACTCTGCAGAAAATCTTCAAGGTTAAACTCAGGGTTATTTCATCTGTACTTTTAGTTTTTCATCTGTTTCTGGCATCTGTTTCTGGTAATTATCAATTCATTTAAACATAGGTGTGACAAAGTGTATGTTCACGTTAGAGTTCAGGTCCACAGTGGCTTCCTGAGGCTATGTGCTAGAGCTCAGTAGTTGGCTTATGGTATTACTGGGAGTTGGCACAAGTTTTAGAACTTGATGCCTCGTTGGAAGAGGCATGTCAGTGGAAGTATGACCTTGAAGGGAGTATTAGGACCCTGGTATACTTCTCTCCCTCCCTCTCCCTGCCCTTGCCTCTTCCCTCTTCTGTTTCATGGCTGGGTGTTATGAGATGAATAACTTTACTGTGTCTTGTGTGGCCCCTAGGAAATTACGATATTTTATGTCATCAAAAGTCACATGCCACCAGTCACATGTCACCACAAGTCCAACATGTTGAGATTAAGTAATCTTGCACCAAAAACTCTGAAACCACGAGCGAAAATAAAATTTTCCTGATAAAACTGTTTATCTGGAGTATTTTATCTCAGCAACAGAAAGCTGGTGAGCACAGGTCATGGGAACTAAGCTACTCATATATATATATATATATATATATATATGTGTATATGTATATGTATATGTATATATGTATGTATGTATGTATATACACACACATACATACACACACATATACACATATATATATGTATGCATGTATGTATATATGAATATATATAATTCACATGGAGCATGGCCCTTTTTAACTCATAGTTGTAAGAAACGACAATACAAAAACCAAGGATCAAAGAGAGACATTGTAAATTTACCAGTAAGATCAGTCTTTGGGGTTATGAATGCAAATTTGACCCACTGGAACTGGCCACTGGTGTCACTTCAGCTGTTACTATTACTTCAGCTGTCAGCACTAATCCTACCATATTAGCTGTTAGCTGCGGTTTATAGAGTGCTATGCTAAGAACACTTTATAAGAGCGAGAATACACAAAAGAATGGCAATTTGTGAAACTCCCTCAATGAAGAGGGTCTTAACACTCCCAGAAAGGTGAATAGATGGATGCTGAAGAAGGCTTAAAACTTGCCAGAGGTTAACAGCTACAGAGATGACAGATAGACGAGATGGGACCAGAGGCCAGCAATGTCCTCCCTAGCTCGTATTAGACAGGAAATACATGGCAGTGTACATAAAGATGCAGAGACAAGATGGAGACAAGAGTTCATGGAGACATGAGATACATAACTTTTCTTTCAGCTTCTGACTCTCTTGATTCTTTGTGTAGAACTAGGATGATACAAGCAAAAAGGAAATAAATCTGAGGTTTACATAAATATTTTAAGTTTCATTTTGTTTTTTCTTGTCTACCCTAAGATCTCAGTCTCTTTTTAGCATACCACATCCTTAAAATCAAAGCACCATAGAGATTAAGCATTTCACTCTGCCCTTTAAACCTAATTCTGCTGCTTTATAACAGTTTTTAGTTTCTCCTGCTTTTTCTTACTGTGGAGAGAATAACAATTGTTCTTTGTACCGCATAACTTTTTTTTTTTTTTTTTTTTTTTTGAGACAGGGTCTCACTTTGTAGTTCAGGCTGGCCCTGAGCTCACTATGTAGCTCAGGCAAGCCTGAAACTCAGCAGTCCTCCTGTCTCTGCCTCCTCAATGCTGGGATTACAGGCTCAAGCCACCAAGACCCGGCATTTGTGCCATGTGGTACTGCCAGCTGGCATGAGCCACCATGCCTGGTATTGTTGTATATGGTTACTGGGGATCAAACCAGGGACCTTGCAGTTGCTAGGCAAGCACTGGAACCACTGAGTTAAAATCATCTCCAGCCCTATACCTCATAATTTTTAATCATTCATTAGGATAAAGTAATGAAAGAACTTAGAGAAGCATAAACTACTAATAATATTCAAAGTCATTTTTTTTCAAGTAAACCTTCAATGAATATATGAAGTATGATAAAAAATATGGGTAATATTTACGTTTAAAATATGTTAATGTGGGCCAGAGGGTTGGCTCAGTGGTTCCGGCACCTGTCTGGCAAGCGCAAGGTCCTGATTTCAATCCCCGGTAACCACATACAATGCTGGGCATGGAGACTCACGCCCACCAACAATCAACACCGCATACCACAGTGCTGGGCTTGGTGGCTCACGCCTGTAATCCCAACACTCCGGAGGCAGAGACAGGAGGATTGCTGAGTTTGCGGCGGCTTGCCTGGGCACCATAGTGAGCTCAGGGCCAGCCTGAACTACAAAGCGAGACCCTGTCTCAAAAAAAAAAAAATATGTTAATGTACAAAAAGACACATTGCTATTAAACCCCCTCAAAATACCTCCCTCACTTTGAATGTATTTATCTCACCATTGTTGCCACTTTTTTATGTCTTTAATGGCTCTCACATGATTGACTTGATGCCATGAATCTACTGAAAAAGTTTACCTCTCCTAGTCATTTTACTCTGTGTAGGAGCCGGAAATTGTGCGGTATTGGAGCCAGTGGATAAGGTGGGTAAGGACACACTTGAGTATTTCCAATAGTGAGGTTTTCTGTTGAACAGCATTGGGTATCAGCATTCACCATGTTCCTTAGCATACCTCATGCTGCAGGCTACGGAAACTGGACATGACTAAGTACCATTTTATTTACCTGTGTCAGTATTGTTGGTGATACTTGGAATTCCAGAATGACTGGTTTACCAAGTAAACAAAAAGTTAATGTTAGTTACCTAAGAAGGTAAGGTCACTACTGAGAACTTCAGTAGTTCAGTGCTTTAGTCTTATGTGCAAATGGATACATCTAGAGGATACACTGATAAGTGAAATAAATAGATCACAGGTATGTAAATACTGTATCTTCTCTTTGGTATGAGAACCTGTAGATGTAAATGAGTTCTAGAATGTATGCTAGATTTTGTGAAATAGGAAATAATCGAAGGGAATGTGGTAAGGGAAAGTAAAGAGGGGAAAGAATAAATATGATTTGAAAAGAAAAAGAAAGAACATGTATATAGTGGGTGGGGGTTTTTGGGGTGGGTGGGGATATGGGTAAAAATGAGAATTAACTAGTGTCAATAACTGGTACAAATTCCCCATTGTTGAATGTGATTATGAACTGTATATATAATACACCAATAAAGAATTCAATTGAAAAAATTATCAATTTTTATTGTTAAAATAGTAAAAAATGCACTTATTTAGAAAATTTAAAAAGAAAAATTTAAAAATCCTACTACCAAGGTACGCTTTCTAATTCAGCACTGAAACTTGACTATAAATCTTATTTATATTAATTTTAACCTCATTTTAAATGTGCTTTATGTTTAAAAAGATGAACAGTTCTCATCAGTAGTTTCAGTGTCCCTGAAAGCTAACTATATGGGGCAAAACCTAGGGACACTCATAAGCACTAAGGTTTAAAAGTGTAATGTGAATGGAACCAGGGAAACACGGCATGGTTAAGCACTGCAGTCTCACATCTGACCATGCCCTGTAATCACTCTGAGAGTTCCCTTTTGTAATTTGTCTCCTTTTCTTCAGTCTTCAGAAATATCTAAATTCCTTAGAGAACACTTAATCTGGAGGCCTGCCAGGCTAAACAAAAGAAACAAATCCTCTGCTCTTTGCATGTTCTTCGATTGATTCCCATTGCTTTTAGAATTAAATCCTAACTGGACTGGAGCCTCTGAGGTGAGAATAGCTTTGCCCTCTCTTCGTGGTTGCTTCACGCCATTCTCCCTGTGGCCTCACTGCCTCCATCGCTGCAGCCTTTCAGCCCCCACGGATGTGTGCTTTCGTCTCTCACTGCCAGGAATACTGCTCTGGGGACTCACTGCCTTCTCATCTCCACCCTAGCCATTCTCTATATTAGCAAACTATTGACACTTTAAAACTATTTAAACTTTAAACTTTAAAATAGTTTCCAAATATGTATGGTTCTTAGAAATTGTCACCTGTAGAAACTGTCACCTTCTTAGTGTCTCTCTCATCAGATCATGAGTTTCTAAGCCATGCCTTCTTATTCACAAGCATCTCTCCTTAGTCTCAGAAGGTCTGTCAGGTAGAGTATATGCAAAGTGGAAGAACTCTTGCATTACCTGTGTGACACTGTGCAGGTGACTTAACTGGTTTGTGTGTCAAGTTTTAGATCTATAAAATGAGGTAGAGAATATTTCTCACTCATACCTTCTTAATATTTGTCATTTCTTGATACCTCCTACTGCACTGAGTTGTGATTACTTTCCTCTGGCTCTGGAAGTTGATCCCAGTGATAAAGTACAGAGAAGGGCAAAAGGTAAGTATCTCATGGCTCCAGTCCCTTAGTAATATTAAGATAACACCGAGGGTATTCAATACTTCCTCCTACAATCTCGGTCAAGTCCAGATGTGACATCCTTAAAAAACAACAACAACAACAAAACCACTTTCCTTTCTCACTTTGTCTCACCTAAAATATATGGAGTTTAAAAGTTTATTAAGATAAACTTGTAAAACTTACAGGTTTTACAAGTTTATCTTCAAATAAATGACCTTTGTCCAATCCCTCATATAAAGGTTCTTCTTTTTGGAATACCAACCAAGGGTTGATAATATACTCTTTGTCATCAGATTATTTTGAGACCTTCATCATAGAGTCATTTGAAAGAACACATACAAGGTCAATGATTAGATGCTCAGTCATACCTCTTCAATAGCTGATCAACTGCTGAATCTTGAAGATGATATAGAACCCAGAGACAGACAACCTGTACAAATCCCAGTGACATCATTAACTCACTCCAGACCTTGAGCAGCTTTCTTACCTGTGTTCTCATTTTTACCTATATGGAAAATAAGGAGAACATCATTTTCCCACCTCAGATACTTTTAGAGAGAATTATGTAAGTTAATAGCGGTAAATATTTGGAGGATACAGAAAATGTTATATAGTTGTTGGTAATGATTACTATGACTCACATGGAACTTCAAAATTTTAATATAGGTTTACTCGATAAACAAAGTTATTTACCACACACATGTGAAGTACTTTAGAAAGTGAAATGATAAACCAGATATTGATCTACCTGGTCAAGTTTTAAGGTTTGTTTAGGTAATAAGAAAGGTAGGAGTGTAAGATAAAGATCTCTAATCTAAAAAAATTAATAGGCTATATTGAAAAGTACAGATAATGGTAGCAAGAACTAAGGCTGGTGGAACTATTATTTGCCAAACTACCAGGCCAGTGACTTTAATCATCGTAAAAGGCTCTGGCTCTTCTACTCTGGAAGTGCTGTGCCTCCTTCCCCCAGATGACTTGCCATCTGGATGTTCTGGCATTGCCCTTTCCTGCCACTGTCCAACATATACACTGAGTGAATGGCACCAAATGTTATCACGCAACAAGAAGTTGCGATGCCTCTTCCTTATGTGTCTTGGCAGGTATGTTCATAAATTGAAAGGAAAGAGACTTTCTGTGAGTCCGTAGTAACACAGAGGTCATGGATGATTTACTGGTTCTAAGACTGCCCTTAAAGAAAAAAAAAGAACCTGTACAAGTGCACAGAGGTAAAAGGAACTTATAGAAAGGGAAACATTCAGGGGAGAAGCAAAGCACAAAAATCTACCCCATGGCTAAAAAAGAATTCTGTTTTTTACCTGCCATGTTATCTTTGGCAAATCTTTTTACTTTGCCAGCTTTGATTTCTTCACCTACAAAATGGCAATAATGATAATGTATAATCACAAAGTTTTTTCACTGATAATATAAATAAAGATAAGTAACAGGATGCCTGGTGCTATGGTTTGTATATAGATGTCCCCCAAAGCCTCCTGTGATCAGCGGTGGGGCTTTTCAGAAGTTGCTGAATCTAGAGTGTCTGAGAGTGGGATTAAGGGTGTGCAATTACTAAATGAGTACTCTGATTGGTTTCATATAGTTCTGGATGTGAGTGCTCCTCCTGTTAAGGTCAAATTGCCTGATACACAAAGGGAAGGAAAGAAATCACATGCTTTTTTGCTTTTTCTGCCTTCTGCCTGCTATGTGTCTTTTCTGTGATGCCCCCCTACCATGTCATCCTGCCTTGGAGCCATCTGATTATGGATTGAAACCTGTATAAATTGTGAGCCAAATAAACCTTTTCTTCTTTAAGCCTGGGTACTATTTGTCTTACCAATGACAAAAACAACATACAGTAGACACTTGGTATCTACTATATGTGACCAATTTTAGAAGTATGTGTATGAGATGTGTACTTGGCCTGTACAGAATGTCATTATAAATGCAGGGGGAAATCTTTGGAAACCCTCACTTAGGTCCTCATAAGCTTCAGTGTTATTTTGGGAAAGATCTTGATTCTGCAGCTAAGGAACCACCATGGAGATGTTTGATCTATGAAGATGAATAATTGGCTCTAAATTTCCAAATGAGGAACAGTAATATGAAAATTTCCCTTATTCTACCAAGCAGCAATTTTTTGCCAAGAAGAAAAAACACCTTCCTAGAGCTTTATTACAGCCCAACACCCTATGTGCTTCTTTGAGCTTTTCTTTCTTGAATCAAAGCTCCAAAAATCATAGCTAAATTGACAGTAAGTCAATCCAGTGGTGAAGTGATTAAAAGTGCACTAAATTCTGTGTGTGTGTGTGTGTGTGTGTATAAATTTGCGTATTTCCTAGTTAAAACATAGCACTGGAACCATTAGCAGAGCAAAAAGGCAACCAACAAAATAGGGAAAAAATCTTTACCATTAATTCCTCAAAGTGCTACTATCTAGAATATATGAAGAGCTTAAAAAAATCAGTCCCCCCAAATTTAAAGACCCAGTTCAAAAATGGGCATCTGAAATGAACAGACACTTCTCAGAGGAAGAAGTAAAAGCAGCTAAGAAGTATATAAAGGAATGTTCAACGTCACTGGCCATTCAAGAGATGCAGATGAAAACAACTCTGAGATTTCATCTTACTCCACAAAGAATGGCTAATATCTCAAAATTAGCCAGCAACAAATACTGGCGAGGTTGTGGCGAAAAGGAACTCTTCTTCACTAGTGGTGGGAATGTAAATGAGTACAACCATTGTGGAGATCAATGTGGAGATTCCTCAAAAAACTAGGATTAGAGGTTCCATTTGACCCTGCCATTCCCTGCTGTGGATATACACAAAAGAATTAAAAGATTCATATCACAGTGACATAGGTGCACCCATATTTATAGCAGCTCAGTTTGTGATAGCTCAATCTTGGAAACAACACAAATGCCCATCAACTCTAGAATGGATAAAGAAGATGTGGGTTTTTTTTTTATAAAATGAAGTATTACTCTGCCATAAATAATGACGTGATTGAATAATTCATACTCAAATGGACATACCTTTAGGATGAACTCATAAGTGAAAAAGGAGGTCACAGATGCGCAAATATTGTATATTTTCTCTGATATGAGAAACTGAGGTTTTAAATGTGTTCTAGAATGCATGATTGATACTGTGAAATACTAAATATTCAAAGGGTAATGGGGCTTAGGGGTAAATAATGAAGAAAGAAAAAAATTGATGTTAAAATAAAGAAAACAATGCTTGTGTATATAGGGGTGGGGGAGGTAGGGTGGGTAGGGGAGGGGGAAAATGAGAATTAAGTTGTGTCATATACTGATACAAATTCTCAATGTGGAGTGTAATTATGATGTGTATATACAATGTACCAATAAAATGCACCAATAAAAAACAAAAACAAAAAACAGCACTGGAAAACTTATGACCAACTTGGCTTTAAGGAGTGAAGGGTCAAAGAAGTTTTAATAGTAATAGGATCTTCTGCCTTACAATAAAATGGAACAGAAATATTGTAAATGCCTTTACACTAGAAGTAAGAAAGAAATGCCTATACCACATTGCCTAGGACTCTTCAGTGCTCTGCTTACTTTAATATTTGCCAAGGATTTATTCAATGTGCTAATCTCACCTTATATTAGAATTCTTGCTACCTCAGACCCTCAACAGATATCACAGAGGAAATCAAAATACAGTGATTTAGATAACTTGTCATTATCAGTCTAGTAAATTTGAACTGTATTAGTCAAAGTTAATCAGGAAAGAATAACCACTAAATAAAATTTGGGATATGGTATCTGGGTTAGAAATGAGAATTTACACTATTGAAAGAACCATAGAGGAAGAGGTACCAAATAAGATATGGAGAGTATCCAGGCATGGTGGCTCACGCCTGTCATCCCAGCACTCAGGAGGCAGAGGCAGGAGGATTGCTGAGTTCAAGGCTTGCCTGGGCTACATAGTGAGCTCAGAGCCAGCCTGAACTACAAAGCGAGACCCTGTCTCAAAAACAAAAACAAAAACAAACGAACAAACAAAAAAGATATGGAGAGTCACAATGTCACCAAAAACTCAATCATTGAAGTAGACAAAAAGCCAGATCTTACTAATGGTACTGTAATGCCAGGAAGTCTCCAGCTGCCAGATTAGGTTGTGCAGGATTTTTTTTTTTTCTAAAACTGATGATGTGCTTTGGTCCTGGAGCCAGCAGTACTGGAAATTGGGGAAAGACCAGTTTTCATGTTCTCTCTCTCTCTCTCTCTCTCTCTCTCTCTCTCTCTCTCTCTCTCTCTCTCTCTCTCTCTCATGTTATGTGACTACATACACACAAATACTTCTACATATGCAGATAAATATAGGTATCATGGATTAATATCATTTTTCTTAAACTAATTTTATAGATTCTTTTTTGGATACCTCAAATCTAGCACTATACAAGGAAGGGACGGAAATTACAGACAAGCCACAGTTAGCAGTCAAATGCTCCACTTTACTTCCTAATATAGATTTCCACTGGTTTTCAATCAATTTTTCACTGAAAATAAGCACTAGTTGACACCAAAAAGAATCAACTGCTTATAGATTGGCTGAATGTTTACCACATCAGCTCCAAACCATGTTCATGTTGTCTCCCTACATTAACAGTTTGTTTGTAGTATCTGAGAATCTCTCTGAATTAGCTGATTGACCACCTTGACAGACAGCTGACTAATCAATGGCTTTGAAGGCTGCAACATGAGGCTATAGCACACTTATCCATAGAAAAGAGGCATTTGGTGACACCACTAGAGTTTAAAAAAAATATTGCCCTTTAGTTACTATATTCTATTAGTGATATTCTTTTTTTTGAGACAGGGTCTCGCTTTGTAGTTCAGGCTGGCCCTGAGTTCACTATGTAGCCCAGGCAAGCCTTGAACTCAGCAATCCTCCTGCCTCTGCCTCCAGAGTGCTGGGATTACAGGCGTGAGTCACCACGCCCAGCATTGTTGTATGTGGTTACCGGGATCAAACCCAGGACTTTGCGCTTGCGAGGCAGGCACCGGAACCACTGAGCTAACCCTCCGGCCCTATTAGTGATATTCTTGATAATAATCTCAAAATAACAATGAGAAAATTATTTCACAAAAGGACAACATACAGAAATTCACCAATAATTATCCAAGAGACTACCGTAAGATGGATAAATAAAATTCTCAGAGTCATGTCATAGGGTCCCTTAACTAAAAGAAGCTATGCTGTCACCCACACTATGAAGAATGTGAGAAACAGTGATGCTCTTCACCTTTAAATTGTCGAGTACGAGAACCTCAACTGTTGGTGGTGATGTGTTGGTACAAGGGTTACAGATTTCCTATCTTCAAGGGAAAAACCAGACTTAAGAGGCTGGTAGGCGCAGTTGTCTTCCATAGTCTCCGTTAGTTCTTCGGTTGTTTTATGCTCCTATGTTTTCATTTGAAATGATTTTGATGTGGTGAAAATACAAGCAATAGCTGAGGCAAAGTGCGGAATGTCCAGCTAGATGACCAGCTAGAAAACAGGACAGATGAGTAGGAGGTGGCTTTTCTGGAGCTGGTTCTCCAAGCCCATTAACATCATCAATCTTCATGTGTTTTGGGCTCTAGAAATGTGTTTTCAAACACAGAGCACAAAAAAACAATTTCCACAAGTATTTCATCATGCAGCAAATCATCTGGACAATTTTCAACTTTTATTTAAAAGAAACTGAGAATTTGGGTGAGCACAATAAATACATAGTCATAAACTCATTATATAAATGATAGCCATGGTGGTAGAATCATAGCAGCAAGGCCATGTAAAAAGAACTAAGTGCACAGGGCAATTGACAACAATTAAGAGACACAGCAGCCATTTGACACGGATCCCTATAGTTTGTTCCTGGAAGCATCCTGCCTGCAGTTGGTAATTCTGCATAAGATTTCCATGAAGAGTGCAGAGGACTGCACCTCTCTCTCTTCCAAACTATACAGCTGAGGCCGTGCAAAACTCCAGCGTAAAAGTTGTGCTCCTTGCATTAAAGGCTTTCTGAAATTTCTAGGTATGCTAAATAAAGTGAAACACAAGTTCAGTAACAACTTTCCCTACATTTTTTGTCGGAGCCAGAGGGACAAAACAGTGGGGTCATGAAGTCGAGGGGCGCGGATTAAGAAAAGAGAAGAATACAGGAAAATGGGCTCAGGAGGACCTCTCAGTCAATACTGAGCAGGCCCTGAGTTTATTCTTCAGTGCTTTTTTATAGTATTTCTACCTACAGTGCTTAAGTGCAAGGCTTTCAATGGACAATGTAGTTAGTGGTTAACATTTAGGTTTAGCATGATTAGAATCTAAATCTACAGGAACTCAAAATACAAAGTTAACTTTGTCTGGCAGAGAGTACTTAAAAACTTCTGGAATTTACTCTCTGCTCCTAAAACTTCTCCCCAGGTGATCTGCAAGTTTCTTATCTTATGCTAAAGGTTAGCCCAGGCCCTCAAGGCGCAAGTTCTTTCTTTCTTAGAATACTTCCCCATTCCTATTCTTGAAAGGTTACTTCTTTTTGTCATATTATTTTATTTAATCACTAAAACAGTATCCTCTATCATTGATGCAGTCAGTAAATCAAGCAGAGATTGTATTAGAGGAAGAACAGCAAACTCCTAGTAGAGGGGTCAAGGGAAGGCAACTCTGAGCCAGAGGTTAAGACGTCCTTGATCAGGCATCCCAATGCAGTGATCCAGTGGTCACAGATCATCTTGGGAGCTGGGCAGCACTGATTGGTATAGTGCAGATCTCGCAACTGCTAGTTGGTGCAGCACCCAGTGGAGATCTCCAGGCCTGTAAAGAGTCTCCTCTAGAAGGGTTGGCTTCCCACAATTTTTGGACATAAAAAAACCAAAATTCATCGTTTCTTGTCCCAGTATTGGGAACTGATTATACAGCTGATCAGAATATTTGAGGAGGATTTCATTACTATTAAAATGTGTGGTTTTTAAAAGTTCTGTTTATACCAAATCTATTGTGAGCTCTTGGCAAAGTGAGCAGACTACACCTGTTGTTAGCTGTAAGCTTTAGGAAATGTGGTTTTGATTTTTAATTATGGGAGAGAAAAGAATCTCTTCATCTGTTTTTCTAGTAACATAAAATGCATATCCTCAAATAGCGATTCTTTTCTTGAAAGAATCAAAATCAGTTAACTAGGTTTCTAAATTTAGCGCTAATTTTGTAGGGCAAACAAAATAACTAAATCTAAGTACCAAAAAAGATAAGATGACACCCACATATAATTTAGTGTTTATATTGCACTAAGTGCTATATATATATATATATATATATATATATATATATATACACATATACATACACATATCTATATGTCTGAGTGTGTATAAATCAACATACAAATTCTGGAGGTCTGGATTCCTAATTTTTTACATTGCTTTCTATAATCAGTAAATTTGTAAAACATGGTATATTTCCACTAAAACCAGGCAAGGTGGCTCACACCTGTAATCCCAGAACTCGGGAGACAGAGGCAGGAGGACTGTTGTGAATTCGAGGCTTGTCTGGGCTACATAGTGAGTTCAGGGTCAGCTTGAACTGTAAAATGGGACCTTGTCTCAAAAAACTGAAAAAGAAAAGAAAAGAAAGCAACTAAAAGTAAAATGCTCTAAAAAATCAGGGGTTTACATCTACAGGTGCTCATATCAAAGAGAAGAGCACCAGTAGATGTAAATGAGCTCTAGAAAGTACGACAGTTTTTGTAGAATGGGAAATTTCCAAAGGAAATTTGGTGTGGGAATGTAATGAGGGGAAGGAATAAATATGATTCTGAAAGAAAATAAAAAAGCATGTATATAGGGGTGGGGAGGTGTGGGTGGGCAGGGATGTGGGTAAAAATGAGAATTAACTTCTGTCATATACTGGTACAAATTCCCCAATGTTATGTGTGATTGTGAGATGTATATAAAATGTACCAATAAGGAATTCAATTAAAAAAATCAGGGGTTAAAGTAGCATGATAATTGTTAACAATCAACCTTTGAAAGTTACATGTATATATATATGTGTGTGTGTGTGTGTGTGTGTGTGTGTGCAAGCATATATAGATATAAATGTATATCATTCATTTGATAAATACAAAGGATGCATAGACAAAACTGGCAACTAATAAAATCTGTAATATTTTCATTAGAAATGTTATGTCTGGTCTTTTTTTGGGGGGCAGGGTCTCACTTTGTAGTTCAGGCTGGCCCACAAACCTCAAACTCAGCAATCCTTCTGCCTCTGCCTCTTGAATGCTGGGATTACAGGCTTGAGCCACCAAGCCCAGCACTTGTGGTATATGGTCCTGATTGCCAGTGGGTGTGAGCCACCATGGCTGGTATTGTTGTATGTGGTTATCTAGGATGGAACCAGGGACCCTGTGCTTGCTAGGCAGGTGCCAGAACCACTGTGCTGAATCTCTGGCCCAGAAATGTTATGTCTGTTGATTCTCATAAAGGACTCTTGGTAAAAAACATGAGAAGAGAGTTTTATAATATTTTTCCATGATAAAGTATTTTGACCATATACATAACACTAGAAATAGCTTCAGTATCATAAATAGCAATATTCATAAAATAATTCATAAATAGTATGTTTTAAATAATAAGTAGCTTTAACAAAATATAATTTCAATATTCAGTTTAAATACTTCAATACAGGCTGTATTTAGCAAATGGTTCATATAATTTCTGCTAATAAAACTTAACTGTTAAGAAAATCTGTGGTCAAGTTCTGACAACCACACCTCTAGCTAAATATTTCAATGTTTTGCAAGAGATCATGGGTAAAAATTGAGTAAGTGAGGAAGATTTAGGACGCTGCTGTAAATTCCACAGAGGCTAAACAAGGTGCCACTTTAGTTTTTCTATGTGTGTGCATTTATTACTATATCAGTTGCACTCAATCTCAGTGACTGTATATTAGAATAATTTACAGTTTTTGTGGAATTGAGGATTGGCTCTAAATGTAAATGTTTTCTGATTCACTTTCAACTTCCAACAGAAAACATCATGTATTATCTTTAGGATAGGTGGCCTGCAAATTGGGGTGATTTGTGGGTAAAGGTTATACAGTATGATTTATTCATGGTGAAAATAGAAATGCTAGAAACTGTATTTCTTTATATACTTTTCAGTTTATAGTTTAAGTGATTTATAATGTAAATCATCCATGTGGATATATTGCATTTATATGCTCATAGGTATTTTTCCTGTATTTGCTGACGAATTTGGAAGAATATCCCTTAAATCATATTGTACATTTAGCAAAATCTAGCCTTTATAAATAATTAAGCACAATTCCAGAAATGACATAGCACATAAACTTGAGTTTGTCACCCATCCACCAAAGTTCCCATCCATGTATTTGGCTTTCATCATAACGTATGCCATTTTATAGTGTTGTGTTTGACATTGCATGTGCTGCCTTTGAATTTGTTTCTTTAGCCATAGAAAGAAGATGATTTCTGTTCTACTTCCTATTGAACTCAAATGAAGCATTATATAAAAAATGTATGAACTATAAAGCACTAGGCACATAACTAATCAAATATTAAAGGTTTGCTTTATTTTCCCTTTAGGAATGAGCATTTTATGATGAGAAACTTTTTCTATACAATAGTAAATATTATATATTTCTCAGAATAAGTATTTATTTGAGAAAAATGACCTGGCTCTAAGCTAAGAATATTAGAATGATAAAAGTCTTTTTTTATAGCATCAGAATTCAAGA
Organism: Thryonomys swinderianus; assembly: GCA_004025085.1. Taxonomy (NCBI): domain Eukaryota; kingdom Metazoa; phylum Chordata; class Mammalia; order Rodentia; family Thryonomyidae; genus Thryonomys; species Thryonomys swinderianus. The sequence continues at coordinate 17,754 of PVIC010032027.1, forward strand.
GGAAGAAGGAACTTCTCATTGCCTGGAGGAGTATTTAGACTGAAAATAGTATTTGAATTTCTCTGTGAATGGTTAGATTTGATATTAACAAGAGGAGACGGATCTCACAGAGAACAATATTAGAGGTGGAGTCACAGGCATGAGGAGAAACTTGCGAATGCAAAAATCGGAGATTTTGCTAGAGGTGCAGTCTGACTCAAGCGAGGGATGTGTGAAGAGTGAGCAAGTTATAGATCCTGCCACCAGTTGAACTGCATTATTTGGAGAACTCCGAGTATTTGTTAAAGAAAATTGAATTTGAGTGCTCAATTGATTAAACAGTTTGATTTTCCTAGGAACTGAATTCTGTGAAGGTTTTGACAGAAAAATGACAAAAACCAGTTATGCTTTGTGAAGACTGGTCTGCACAGGAACCTGTGTCAATGAACATAGAAAAGATGGAGTAGCGGCCTTGAAATATACAAAATCCTTAGCTTAATAAAGGCGTCTTGAGTGGAGGTCATGGGAGATTGACATAACTGGTTACATTGGAACTAGAAAGGAAGGAACAATTGCTACATCTTGATATAAAGTGCAGTCCAAAGGTTTCAAATATTTATTATATTTGTGACAAAATTAATACTTATCTTCTGGTTATTTAATCTTATTAATTTTTAAGAAAATATTGAAATGGAGCCAGGCGTGGTAGCTCATGCCTGTAATCCCAGCACTCGGGAGGCAGAGACAGGAGGATTTCTGAGTTCAAGGCTTGCCTGGGCTACATAGTGAGCTCAGAGCTAGCCTGAACTACAAAGCGAGACCCTGTCTCAAAAAAAAAAAAAAAAGAAAATATTGAAATGGAGTTGACTGTACATTAAATGTGCTACTCCTTAAGCCAAGAACTCCTAAGTCATACTTGTCTAGGCCTAGCATGTCTACACAAACAATGTTATTTAGCTTCAAAACATGTACTAGGTTTGTACTTTCAGCATACATTTTTAAAAGACTTAAAAAAAAGTCTAGGTCTAAAGGATATATTGTCATTAAAACAATTAAGCCTAAACTATAGCTAATAGAACTGCTAAGGTTTTTAGGGACACTGAATTGCTCTTAAGTGATTGGAGGGCTTAATCTGAGAAGTCAATGATTGGTGTATTTATTTGCAAGTATTTATTTGAGTGCTTACTATGTGTCAGGTTCTCTACAACGCATAAGAAAAAATGCCAACATTTTTATTTTTTTAAAAAATTATATTACTCTAGAAGTAGACAAAAATAGGGAAATAAACAAATGCATAAGTAAACTAATTCCAGACAGTGACAAGTTCCCTAAATCTAACTTTTAAAAAAATATCATGAGAATGAGTGGAACCAAGAGTGGGACAGGCAATGGCCATCTAAACAGGAGCCTGAGGAAGGGATGTTCTACGGAGGTTACAGATCTGAGACAGGTATAAAAGAAACAGTCAATCATAGAAACATTCGAAGGGTATTGCAAATGAGCAAATAGGAAGTACAGAGCATTTGAATAGAAAACAGGCTTGATATTTCTGGGAGCCTAAGAACGAAATTAACTCTTCGTTCATATGGAAAAGCATGGTCTGTACAGGTGGAAGAGGCACGCAGATGACAATATTTTTAGTGTCTTGATTGCCATGTTAATTAGTTTGATTTTAAGCTTTGGGAAAATTATAAAAAGGGAAAGAAAAGCTATCAATTTTCCCATGTTATTTGCAAGTCGTGGTGTAGCTATTTATTAGTGCCATTAAAATAAAACCTTTTGATGTTATCACATTCGTAGAAAACTTCACTATCTCTTTCAAAGACTTCATGTGGAAAATACTGTTTCTGACATTCCCTTTAATTAAGGGTCCATGTTTCCTCTATAGTGTGTCAGTCTGCATACCTGTCATTTCATTCTAATGCTGACAAAACAGAAATTCCTTTTTCGACACTGTTATCAGTCCTAAGAAACAATCTCATTTAGAGTTGAAGCATAAATTACTTGAAAAGATTTGATAATCATATAACCACCTTTATCAGTAGGCATTGCATAAAAATGGAGTTTTCAGCATTTCTAAATTGGACCATCTCTATTAGAAACTGCAAGAATGTCACTTGGTTTAAAAATATAACCTGGTGTTCCATTCCTAAAGGTGCTATTATGCTAACAATAAATCTCAACAAGACCACAGGCAGAGTGTGGGTTGTGATATATTCAATATTCATCACATGCCGACCCAAAGGAATATCCGTTATGTGCTTCTGGGATCCTTGAGCAAAGCAGGTTTATTACACCTGCCAATTTTCATAGATTTGCCATGTGATACATCGTTTTCTTTGTAGAAATTTTGGTCACAGTGAATATTTCCATTCCTGTACCTTTCTCTCTCTCTAAGGAAGTTCATTTATTGTGGCTCTCAAGTCAATAAAAAACTAAGTTTAAAATACAGTAAAATTCCACCAATCATAAGTATTTCCCCATGAAACCTCATTTTAGGTACATGATTGCATTTAAAAAGGTGGTATATTTTCCCAAATTCTTTTAGGGTATTGCATTTTTACAACAGTAGTCATATGAAAGTGTTGATAAAATATAATATTTTATTATTTGTATCAACTTTAAAAAATAACTTATTGCAAGTTTTAACAATTACTTTGACAGTGTTTTGAAAATAATATTAAACAATTTGTTAGTAGACATTACGTGCAAATGGTGGGAGGAGAGGCTTCTAAAAATTTCAAGTCTTAGCTTACTCCTCAAGAGTAATTAATATAGTAGAAGAAAACAGCTCATTAGGCCCAACTGACATAAACAATAGTGAGAATACTAAAGTGGGTTTTTAACTCTATCCTGCCAATAGGAATGACTAGTTCCATGTTCCTTAAATTATTCAGTCTCCTTTGACCCAGTCTCATACTGATTAAGCAGTGCTTCATAATTTTATAAGATATATCTATCTATATTAATACCTATATTAATTCACATATATTGATATATAGTGTATAAGCCAAGGCAAAATAAGCAAATCCTGATGACACACAGATGAATCACATTCTTTTATGGGCCAAGTGTGTTTAAAAAAAAACACTATTTAAATTAGAATATTCTGTTAGATAAAAAACAAAATTAGTGCATATAAAGCAAAAATGCTTAAGATGTAATAAATACTGAATGTCACAGAAATCACTTTTTTTTTTTTTTTTTTTTTTTTTTTT
>PVIC010032028.1:0-20948 GCA_004025085.1 Thryonomys swinderianus
GTCCTAGCACCTCCAGAGGGCATGCAGCCCTGACAGCCCCTCCAGAATGCTGACCACTAGGACCCAAAGGGAATAAATGCCTTTTGTGGTATTTTGTCACCACAGCTCTAGCAACCTAATACAGGAGATAACACCCAGTGCCTTGCTTTCCGGACATTTCTGGGCTTGGAGCCTGGACCTGGGTCCTGGGCGCTGCTGAGCAAACTCTGGCCACAGGGAGCAATGCAGGAGACTGGCATTGCACAAATCCACACAGCGCTGTGGGGCAGAGCTACTACACACAGCTTGTGGAGGCAGCAACAATAGAGACTCAGCAGTAGCTGGCAAGAATTGTCAGAGGTGTCCTCAGCGCCAACAGTAAGGGCTGCTGTGTGCCCAGGGGCCAGTTCTGCACCTGGCTCTGCCAATGCCCTGCGCTTCCGCAAGCCCTGATGCTTCTACATCAACAGAGAGAGCTTCAGTAACTTTAATGGTTCTCGACTCACTGTTAGTGTTGATCAAGGTGAAATAGCCACTGACCTGACACAAGTGGTATACAAATCACATACATTTCTACGATAATGCCAATTTAACACACATATTTTGTGACTAACAAAATACTAACTATTGATATTTAACATGAACAGCCTTTATCAAGGTCATCTGACTGTTTCTTTCACACCCCGAACCTTGGGGCAGGCCTTTCTGCATCCTGACTTTTACACCTCGGGGAACACCCCTGGGAGACAAGGAGCCAGCAGATGGCAACACAGGATTTGGCCCCAGGCATTCTGACTATAACATGGGAACAACGTTTTCAAGCAAGATACTGAATAGCACTTTTAAAAAATATATACTAGGAAGGAAAAATGCACAGCTTCTGATTTTGAACTAGTTACACAATAATATGTTCAGTTTGGTTGGATGTTCATTATCTGGACAAAATTACATGTGTCCTTCCCTGAGGGAAGAAAACTAGATGAAGATCCCTCTGCTTTTCCAGTAACAACCCAAAGCACGTTGAAAGAAAGAGCTAAAAAAATAGGGTACAAATGATTCTGGAAACAGCTAAGGTAAACACAATTTATCTAAGAAATGATGCTGTGTCAGCTTGACTTACAAAACCAGGTTCATTTTTTAAAATGTTGGCGGAAGCCCACGTGGTCAGCAACAGTGGTAAATCCGTGGTTGGTGCCTCTAAAGCTGAAATCCAGCTGGAGAGCTGGTGGTGCCCACCAGTCAGAGGTGGGACTCTTCCTTGGCAACCTCTGTGGTTGAAACCAGGTGCTTCACTCCAGGGTTTCCAAAACCAGATGAGCTTTTGTTTATTCTTCACCTCCAATGTTACTGCAAAAGGAAGTCGAAAGTACTTGAGAGACTCACAACTTAGGTAAAGAAAAGAAGTTTATTCACTACAGAAGGTCAGCCACGAGGAAAATGAGTCCTGCTCAGCTTGACTGACCCCTGCTGCAGTTTTTCCAAGTCTTAAAGAAATGGGGAGGGGTAACACCTTGATTTACAATCCCAGATTTTACAGATCTGCATGTCAGCTAGCAGGACCTTATCAAGGTCCAGCCAGTCTCCATGATTACAAGTAGTTCCTTTTCAGGAAAGCAGTGAATCTAGTGAGCAGGGGGAGGAGGCTGGAAAGAAGGGCAAGAGGTTGCCATTTGTTAAACACAGGTATGCTGGGAGTCAGCGGGGAAGAATCTTCTAGGAGAGAGTTGATAAGCACTTAAAGGAACCAGGCTCTACAGGGTAAACAAATGGCTAGCTAAATCCTGTTCTACTATTATTTGTAATTCTCTGTTTCTGTGACATAATGGGAGGGGGCTGGCACTAGCTTGAGTCCCAACTATTGTAATTAGGTTTCTCATGGCATTGCTGCAGTCAGGTTTCCTGTGACATGCTGAACATCAGACAGAGCCATTGAGCTTTCGCCTGGCCTGTTGAGCATAAGACACATCCCTTGTGTGGGCTTTGGTTTTCCCACAGAGTCCAAGGTCCTTCTTTGCCCTGCCTGACTTTTGATGGCTATCACTGGAAGCTGCTGTTTCTCTTGAAATCCCGGAATGTTCTCACCAACCTTCTTGATAAGCTGACATTTGGCTCCTAACTAGTTCCTCTTCTATTCGCTCCCCAGCCTTGAGGCTTAGATACTGAGGTATCCGGGGCTCAGTGAGGCCAATGCTTTTTATTGTTCCAGGCTCAAATGAAGCGCAATTTAATCAAGTCTATTTATTTTTAAATCAACGTGATGCCATGAAAACATAACATACAATATACACATATACACATAAAAAACATACAGAAAGCAAAACCTTATAATTTGCATTTAGATTGTTGCTAGTTTCTAAAATGTTTTTCTTCACCCTTAGATTATTAATCTCCTAATTTCATCTCCCACTGCCTTCAGTAATTCTTTTTTTTTTAGACAAGGTCTTGCTTTGTAGTTCGGGCTGGCCCTGAACTCACTATGTAGCCCAAGCTAGCCTCGAACTTGCAGCAATTCTTCTGCCTCTGCCTCTGCCTCCAGAGAGCTGGGATAACAGGCACAAGCCACCACACCCAACTCCTTATCTCTTATAGGAGAAGGAACATAACTAGGACCTTTGCAGTAGGTTCTAGTCAGCAAAATAACTATTAGGCAGAAATGAGGCTTAGGGAAGCTGAGCTTGGGCCTGATCCATGCTACTCTGGGTAGCAAAAGACCCCAGGCACCAGCCTGCCACAACTTTTATTCAGCACCTCTAGAGTAACAAAATGTAACAAAGACTCAGACAGCAAGGCAGAGATCTGCATGTGGAACCACCACAGTCCTTCTTGTTACCAGAGGTGAAAGTGAGTTGAGTCCAAAGTCCATAGGCAGGCAAGAAGGACTTGCCAATTAATAACCTTCCAATTATTTCTCACAAATAGGATGGTTCCCAACAATCTGTTTTAAATACATGTAGCAGCTAACTTTTAGATGTTCATATTTAACTAGGACTGGCTGAAATAAACTGTCATGTACAAATTCAACAGATTCAAAATAGGCAAGAGTTAAAGGCCCTTTACATACTAATTCTATAATTTCAGTTTTAAAACAATCTTAAAATTTTTCTCAAGGAATTTTTAAACTCATATACATAAATATATTAATATGTAAACTTAAGTAGAAGACAGATGATAGATAAGATAGATTTAAAAGATGATAGATAAACAGAAATTCCAAAATGAATTTACCAGCAAAAAAGAAACTCCTTCCAACAAAACCAGAGCGGTCAAAGGAACCCCTACCAAAGCTAATCTAAGAAACTCTGTGAGTAGTTTACCTTTAAGATTTGAATTAAATTCTGCTCAGTGCTATACCTAGGACCAAAATTGTCATGTCATTTCTCTTCTGATTCCAAAGAATACTGAGGCCAGAAAGTAGCTGCAAGTCACCTACTTTTAGAGAATGGAATGCAATGTGCTCCCGCTGGGGATATTTCCCACATGTTTAGAATTTAGATATTGATGGCCAGAAATACATACTTACGTTACATAGACTGTAACTAGAGCCAGACTTCAGAAACCATACAAAATAAGGAGAATTTCTGTGAGCCAAGACTCCCCAGTCCTTCTCTAATATCAGAGATCCCTGAACCAAAACCCTTGCAATAAAGTTGAAACAATGAGGAAGAAGTAAATAGGAAATTAAACTCATAACTATAAGGAAGTTACCAAGCAAGATGTTTTCCAAACCGTGAAACTATTTCTCTATTGCAAAAGTGAAACTAAACACCAAAGGTCAGCAGCTCTCAGCTGGGGAAAGTCCTAGGGACAATCCTTGGAACAAGTAATGCAGGCAGCTAACTCCTTGTAACTCATACCAAGTCACAAGCAAAATGCCTATTTGGACTCGCCTCCCAAAGGGCTCTTCAAACTGCTACTGAACCAGGCTAAGTTTTGCTGGACAGTATATGATCACTGAAATAAGTCTTGCAAAGTCTGAAATAAATCTCAAGTCCATCTCCCTAAGGATGTTTACAGGAGTCATAGGAAAAGGTAATTTGAGGGTTAAAGCAGGTAAAACTGGTTAAGTGTAGAAGGTTCAATTCAGATTTTCCGCCAATTTCAATAATGTTTATTTGCTGAAGTGGAAGTTTTCCTAGGCTATGCAGCCAGTCAATATGTGACATTTTACTAAGGCTTTTATTCTTTCAAAAACTTGTTTTCAAAAAAATACATATAAGTTATCTTAGTTCTGTTGCCAGAAAAAGTGAGATGCCAAGAATGGGACTTCCTACAGGTTCCCTAAATAGACCCGCCACAAAGCAGATTCACAACAAACATGGTCCTGAAAACATGTGGATTTATTGAATGAATGGTAGCAAATAAGGACATTTGTCAGTGACAAACTCTAAGTTCCAGAAACATCGAAAATGTGTACCAGACCACAAAAAGATTCTCCTGGTTGTCAGAAAGGGCAGGTAAGAAGTTTTTTGTTTTTCTCTCTTTTCATAGAGCAAAGAGATGATTTCTTACTTTAGGAGATCCTGGACTATCTATACATGCATCTTTCCAGGGATAACAATGTTTTGAACAACTTGGCTTCATGTTACCCTATTAAAATAGTATTTTCAAAAACCAAAGACAATAGATGTTGACTTTGAATATCATGTGCAAGAAAGTGTCTTGTTAAGTGAAAAGACCAGTCTCATAATGTCTACCCACTGGCATATTTGGTTGAGGATTCCCAGACTCTTCTCTTACATAAGTATCTGAAATAATTTCCATTCCCTGAGGCTGAATGAGGAGAGCCAGATAAATTGCTCCATCTTCAGTATTTTCTCAAATTTAGTGTCTTTGGGTCTGTAATACTCAAGATTTAGAGTAGCATTTTGTTCATAGAAATTTGCAAACAACAACACACATATGATTAGCATCGTTCATTGTTCCTTTGGGAGATACTGTATTTATCTGCCACCTAAAATTTTAGTCCACACTTTATAACGTGAAAGAACTCAATGCTTCTTTAGACTGCCTCAAATTAATAACAGGGCAGTTCCTTTTCAGCACCGTGAAAAACAGCAAGCTCATATGAACATCATGGAGTTCTGGAGAGTTCTTTCTTCAGTGGGGAAGGAGACCAGGAGTGCAATCGTGGACAGACAACAGTTCTACCAGCTGGTGGTTGGTAGTTGCTCATAGCCTACCAGTGGATGATTGGTGACTATCAGTTAAATAACTGACAGTTAGCAGCTAATGGCTGCTAGTAGATTTTATTGGGATTGCACAGGTTTATATAGTGCATGTGCAGAAGTAGTGACCATAATAGCTGCCCATGGGAAAAGAAGAGGGAAGGTTACCTGAGTACAAGTAAACATCTTAAGCAGAATATTAAAAAATTATAAATCCCTGCAGAACATATGGTGCAGCATAAAATAATCAGAGAAGAAGCATAGAGAACATAATAGCCCACACATCTACGAGCCACTTTTGGGTGGTGTCCCAGAATTCCTGAGATGAGTCACACAGCAGCCACAAATCCTCAGATGACCCTGACAGAGCCCCACCTACCCAGAGCAAGAAATGTCTTTACAGTAAGTCCTGCAAATGGTCGCATGCCTTCCCACTGAATCCCCTCAAATGATAGTGAACAACTGAATAATTTACAAGGTACCCCTGCCTTCACCTACTTTATTCATCTTTCTGCCTACTGGCACATAGGATGCTTCTAAGCAAACTAGAACCAACCTGCCTTTTGTAACAAATTAGGTTTTCAAAATATTACAACAGTCATTGTGCCTATAGTATCTTCTTTATACCATGTTAAACTTGCTACATAGCCAAGGCTAGCCTCAATATCACAGCAATCTTCCTGCCTCTGCCTGCTGAGTGCTGGTACCAGGAATCAAACTTGGGGCCTTGTAGGCAAGGCAGATGCTGGAACCACTAAACTAAATCCCCAGCCCTACCAAGCAAATTTTTGCAATACTCTTAGCAAGATTTTTTTTCTTGAAGCTTCTTAACATCTGCGACACTTTACTGTAATCTGTGATGGTCTCTTCTGAAACTCTTATCTTGATAGCTAAACTGAACCCAGCACAAGATATACAGAAATTTTTTGATTATGGGGCAGACTGTGAGGTTTCTTTAGAAACTATAATGCTACTACCTTTAAAGTACTACAAAATAAAATTTTTTCTCCAAGATGTGATACTTCCTTCAAAGCAGAACACTTTATTTCCATTTTTATTTTTCTTTGAAGTTATATGCACTTAAATTGTTGAGTTATAGGCCAGCAGAGGAGTCTGTTGTGGAGAAGCTGATTGCTCCTGCTTGTTGGAAAGACTAAGAGCTCACAAGAGGCCTTTTATGGATAAGGCCAAAGGAAATGTCCTTTAAATTGAACATTTTATTTAACAAAGAGGGAGGACAAGAAAGGACATGGACAGCAACTCCCCATACTAGAAGAAATGATGATGAAAGAAGCAAAGTCACATTAACATTACATTTTTTGCACTGTTACATACTGCACCAAAGACCGAATCATTTTTCTTTTTTTAAACTTGACACATAGCAATTGTACATATTTGTCAGGTACAGTGTAATAACTTGATAAACATAGGCAATTATCAAATCTGAGCTATTAGGGTTTCATCTCCTTAAATAAAAAAAACCACTTGGGCCAGAGATTTAGCTCAGTGGTTCCAGCACCTTCCTAGCAAGCACAAGGTCCCTGGTTCAATCCCCAGTAACCACATACAACAATGCTGGGTATGGCGACTCAGGCCCACCAGCAATCAGTACCACACACTACAATGCCAGGAGTGGTGCCTCACGACTGTAATCCCAGTACTTGGGAGGCAGAGGCAGGAGGACTGGTGAGTTCTGGGCTTGCCTGGGCTACATAGTGAGCTCAGGGCCAGCCTGAACTACAAAGTGAGACCCTGTCTAAAAAAAAACAAAAACAAAAACAAAAAAAAACCAAAAAAAGCCTTGGGCTGACCATGTGATTTAAAGTTACAAGACAGCCTGAATGCCTCTCCACCATGTGCTTCAGATACAGACAGAGACACTGGCTTTCTTTTTTTTTTTTTGCTTTTTGAGACGGTCTCACTTTGTAGTTCAGGCTGGCCCTGAGCTCACTATGGTGCCCAGGCAAGCCACTGCGAACTCAGCAATCCTCCTGTCTCTGCCTCCCGAGTGCTGGACACTGGCTTTCTAATAAAGCTGCAAACAGTCCTGCAAAAGATTTAGTGAGAAGCAGACTCTTGGGAACTACCTCTCCAATTAGTAAAAAAAATCAAAATATTCTTATTCTTTTTTTCCTATTCCTCCTCAAATATATCTGAACCACAACTAGTGAAACTATAGTAAAAATGGAGCACAGGTATTCTTCAAAGAAGGGTACATTTGTGACATGAAAAGCAAAATGATTGATACTTTTTAGTAAGATACTGTAGACTTTCTCATATAGGAGAAATGTAACTACCAAACTGTTAGATATGAAATGTGCTGATTTCACGGTTCCACAACATTCAGGGATGAAATTGTGGACCAAAAGAAGTTATTATTACCAAGAGAATATTATTAGAAATAAGGACAGAAGAGCTCCTGGATTTCTAAGAGGTGTCCTAGTCCTGGGAGGCCACTGAGGGATAATTTATACAGCAAAGCCACAACACAGGTACACTGTGGGGTTGTGAGAAACTAGACATAAGGATCAAAGCCCAGTTGACCTTCCCTGTGGACATGAAACCAGCAAGCTGATCCTCCTTTGGCAACATCCCAGGAGTCTGGCATTTTGAAAGTTCTAGAGAAGTCAGCTGCAGTTGTGCTTACTGTAGAGCAATGCTAACCCAGGTGTATTTTGCAGGTGAGCCAGACACTCAGGTTTTTGTCCACTAGATGTAAGAGCCCCTGGGCCCTCCTTCAAAATTGTCTCTGTATCTTATCTTTAATCTCCATTTGCCCCCTCTGGTTAGACATTCCTAGCAGGCTGTTTTCCTACAGTAGGTCAAACTATGCTCAACCTATAGGTTTATAAGTACAACTGCCTAGCTAATATTGATCCAACAGGGAACTGAGTCATGTAGCAAGGGCACATGGAAAGAACAAAGGCATTTAGGGGAAGGGACGGATCCACATGTTCTGGTCACTCACCCAGGTGACTGATGCCTAGAGTTACTGGCCCAGGTGGTCCTTATTACAATATAATCTCATTATTGTTTCTAAGCCAAACTTGAGATTGTACTGTAATTGTATTCACCTGGCCCAATAAAACTAGATGAATGTCAGTCACCCACATGGGTGACCAGAACCTCCAGGCCCATCCTTTCCCAAAAGTGACTTTGTTCTTTTATTGTACTCTTGCTATGAGACCTGCCTCCCTATTGAATCAGTATTACCTAAGCAGCTACAATTGTAATATTACTAGTTGATCATAGTTTGACCCATATTTCATCCAACTCATGATTTTGTACCCACACTGTGATTTGGCTTTATAAAACATTCTCAAAGAAGTGGGTTTTGTGAAAGCTCATTTCTGAGTTTCCTCTCCTGTCTCTCTTGAGATTTTTTTTTTTTCAGACAGGGTCTCACTTTGTAATTCAGGCTGGCCCTGAGCTCACTCTATAGCCCAGGCAAGCCTGGAACTCAGCAATCCTCCTGCCTCTGCCTCCTGAGTGCTGGGATTACAGGCATGAGTCACCACGCCCAGTATTGTTGTATGTGGTTACTGGGGATTGAACCAGGGACCTTGCACTTGTTAGGCAGGTACCAGAATGACTAAGTTAAATCTCTGGCCCTTGGAAGCTATCTCTTAATAGATCTTTCCTACTGTTAATTCTGTTGTTCCTTAGAATTCATTCTTTGATTTCAAGGAACATGAACTTAGTATATCTGCTATCTTCGAGGTTGGAAGTTACATTTTTTCTCCTATTACTCCTGAACTCCCACAGGTTATTATTAGGGGAAATACCTTTGCCCTCTCTCCCCAAACATGAAAAATCACATTTTAGCACTTAAACAAGGAATATTTGAAATTTTAGAAAAATGTGAATCATTTCAAGAATAAAACTAGTAGCATACATTATTTGGCAAGGATAGTAAAGGGGAAGTTTATGGTCTACCTTCACATGGGGAATTATTGAGCCACCTTGCTAGCCAGCATCATCTCTGTGATACTACTCCCTCCCATATATCAGTCACTTTCTCCTAGCTCTGCCACCTCCACTCTCCTCACTAGTATATCTGGCTGTGTGCCTATATTATGGTCCATTACATGGAACTTCTTGTGTGCCTATAGACCCTATATACTTAACGTATTCCTGGATATATATCTGAAGTCATGGATTTCAAGGCAGTGATACATTAAAAATCCCTTGGACAGCTTTTTAAAACTGCTTAGCTACAACCTTTCCCTGAAAGATTCTAATTTAATTGAGGGTCCTAGCACCAGTAATTCTTAAATTTTTCAGGTGATTATACCAGTAATTCTTAAGTTTTTCAGGTGATTGTATCTACAGGTAAGGTAAGGAATTGCTGTCCTCCTAATGCCCCCAGCACACCTAGAAGATGAAATGCACACTATTGATAAAAAGTCTTCATCACTGCAACTATTTTTTTAGATTTTACAGTAATTTTATACAATCAGTTATGGAAAGCCTAGGGACTTGGGGACTGGGTAAAACCAGAGGGTAGAAGAGATTTTTTAAAAAAAGAAAAAAAAAGGTTTTTTTAGTCCTTATTCTGTGGTATGGGAAGAAGGAAGTAGGAGAGGAGCAAAAGATCCTTATGATGCTAAAGGTATGTCACATACTCAGAAGTGGATTGTGGAGGGAGCAGGAGTATATGACCCGTGCACTGAGCCTCAGACTTGGGAAAACTGAGGCACTCCAGGTGCAGGTGAACAAAGGCGCCAGAAGGCGCCAGCGAGCTCCCAGACCACGGGCGCCTGAGGGCAACGTGAAGCAGTCTTTGTTCTTGGCTACTCTGCTGGTTCCTGTTCCCTAGATGACTGTTAGTAGGTTGTCCTGGTTTCACACACCCTCGAGGCTAAGATATTAAAGCATGGAGCTGCCTCCTCCAGATGCCATGGTTAACTGTGACTTCATTCACAGACAGTGAGGGTTCTCCTCCCCCTCTCCCAAGTTTGTCCTGTTGTTCTCAGTGACTCTGTTTCACTGCTGTAAGAATGTTTCCTGCCCATTAAAGTTACCATTAGCCAAGCTTTTGGTCAATCTCATTGTGTCCACGGTCATATTCCCAGATCCCCTCCTCAAAGAAGGAGACTCTCACAATGGATAACAGGAAAAGATGGGTACACAATTGGTAGTGACAAATGGGGATGAGAAAAGATTCTATGACTGATATAAATATTAGAGAAAAAGTTAAAGGAAAACAAATGAAAAGAGGGAGAGGAAAGAAAAGAAAACTTGAGAATGAATAAGACACAAGAGAAAAAAGTCAGGTGAAAAGATATGGACAAAGGCAGGAGGGATATACAGGGACAAGGGAGAATTCTTTACCCTCTCTGAACTATACATATATAGATATGTTCATAAAAGAGTAAAATAATGGAAAAAAATGTGGGGGAAATATACAGAAAGAGGAAAACAGCAAAGAATAAAAAATTAAAATTTTTAAAAGTAAAATTTAAAAAATTAAAAAATAATGCAATCAAATAAAGAATAATAAAATTTTGGGTTGTCCTGGACATGAGGCTCTTATCCTTGGCCTAGGCTTAGGGAGTAGAGCTCAAACCAGGATGGGTCAGTGTTCACATCAGAAGTCTAAGGAACAGTCTGCTTCCAGAACCATATCAGGTATAGAGATCCACTTACCAAGGGAACATGGTGCCAATGTGAGCTTCCAGTCTTGTGTAACTCAGGCTGAACCTGTTCTCTAACCACAAAAGCCTGGTCTGCATCCTCTCAGCAGGATTCCCCCAATCTATCCTCCAAGTTCTAGCTGTCTCCTGTGACTGTCTTTTCCTCACCCACTCTGGGAACTTAGCAATGTGAAGCAGCCGAAGGGCTGTTCTGGGACTCAGGTTCAATCACTTAGCCCTTCCCTGCAATGGCCTCCTTGCCAGCTCATGCTCCACAGCTGTAGCTCCATGTGCTTGTGCCATGGTCACTTACCAAGTGTTGACTGTGGAGGACTACTGATGGCTGCCTGTTTGGAATTTCAATGAGCTATTTATCTTTTATGGGTGGGGTAGCTTTTCTCCGGCAGCAGTAACCTCCAAATTGGTTTTTTGGTTTTCTTTCAAGGGCCAGTCCTATCTATCTGCCTACATATGTCTAGCTGGCTTTTCTACCTATAATACAGGGATACCCGAAATGGAGCCATTGCTGATATTAGGCGTGATGTGTTACTTTATACCAGTCAGAGGTCTATCCTGTCTCTAGGCTGAGGGCATCCCTACTTGATTGATTAGCTCATTACTAGGGTAGTGGGGAAAGGTATTTTGAGGACTTTCCACATTCTGGGATCAGGATTTTTTCTTTCTAGCTTCTGTAAGTATGACAGGGTACAGTGTACAGAGCATGTGCAACCATAAACTATCAGCTTTGTTCTTGCAGGTCAAAGTTTCAGTTATCTGCCCAGTCTTGGGGGTGCTTCACTGTCCCTATTTAGGGTCCCTATATTCCTACATTTGTGGGTTCCAACAGCAGGTGAGAGCTGGGGACTTAGCTCAGTGGTTGCAGCACTTGCCTTATAAGCACAAGGTCCCCAGTTCAATCCCTGGTTCAAGAAAAAAAAAAAAAAACCCACAACTACAGGAGATCTTTCAGTCCCGATGCAGTTCTCCATGAGCAAAGATGTAGTTAGTTTCATTTTGCTTCTCAGCTGGTGCCTAGTCAGCCACTGTGGGCAGTGCTGTACAGTGTCTCCTTTGCAGTGTGATCTATTTCTTCTGAATCACTTAATTCTATTTTTTTCCTCCTCTGTCAGTTCCCTCTTGGTTCCACATACCCTCCATTCACTCAGTTCCTCCCCAAGCTATTGTTTTCTAGACCCTTTGTCTAGGAGAAGGTGAGTTGCTGGCACTCACTGCTCCACCATTTTGGATTCCCTGTGGTTATTTTTATGGGCAAGAGGGAGCAAGATTCCCAGACAAATAATCCCTAACAATGAGTTCCAGAACACTTTCCAGAGTGCACATGATCAAGAAATGTCTGACAGAAGATGGTCTTAAAGTTCACACATAAAAATAAACCCAAAGAAATAATTAAGAAAACACCAGCAATGGAGAGTTCAAAGGGAACTAGTCCAACCAGATATTAAGACATATTAGAAGTCTCTAATGAAAATATTATAGCATTGGCACATGGCTACACAATCAGAAAAAGAAACAGAAAAATTCAGAAACATAGAACAGTAAAGCAGATAAAAACAGCATGTAGAATCACTATAAGCAAAGTAGCCATTTGGGGTAAATAATGTTGGAACAACTGGCTAGCCATTTGGAAAAATAAAATAAAATTAATTGCTCATACCATAAACATACTTTGACTTCCTGTATGCCAGGAAGCTCAGAAATAAATCCAGGAACATGATTGCTTTCTTGTTTCAATCTAGGTGGTGTCTCCTCCTTGAGCCATCATCATGTTCTGCTTCCAAGTGAGTCAGTATCTCCATGTGCATGTTGCCTGCACCTGTCCTGCAGGACCTCACATTCCAGATGAGCACAGGTCACTCCCTCACCAGGAATACCCTTCAACCCAGCCCTCTTTTCCTGGTGTATTCCCCTTCCTCCTCACTTAAGATCTAGCTTCAAAAGTATTCCAGGATCTCCCAGGGTGGTGAAGTGCTATCCCCTTCTCTGCTCTCCCAGGCCCCTCCCATTTAAAGCAGTGAGACAGAGACCACCATAAGGACCTTCACCTATCCATTAAAAGCATGACTTGTTTTCTTCTGGGCAGTCAGAGACTTGAAAGCTGCTTGTGTTAAAATTCCTTTGGACCATACATGCCCCTTAGGTAACTAAAAGCAGAACAAAGCTCTATTTCCATTTTGTATCTGTTTCCTATATTGCCTTAAAACTTTGGCCACCTCTGCATAGAGGTATGCTGATCGTTTAGGACCAGCTGTTTAAAAGCTGGCAGTATAGCTTTACATAACTTCCACATTTAGGACTGAGGATACCAAAATAAGAGTTTTACAAAGACATTCAAATATTAGTCGTGTCCAGGGGTCTCCAGACTTTGCCCTAAGCCTGTGGTCACATTGGATTCCAGCAAAGACTCCATATATCTGAGACCGCTCCCAAGCAAAATAAATATTTCACAGAAACAGGATAAATAAGAACTTCTACCAGAGCTATCTTGCACAACCAGAACTGAAATAATTATCATCCAGACCCTTCTCTACCCCCAACTCCTTACATTTCTTCCCCTCCTTTTGTTGATAGGCCAGTCTGATTGATCCCATCAGAGCTGTGTCCCTTTCCCATTTTCTTATTTTTAACTTTGTCTAATAATAATCAGCCCATGCTTGTCACTGATGTAACCTGAAATTATTTTCTGTTATGATGTCAAGAACCTTCCCAAGCAGAGTTGAGTCCCCATCTCCTCTTTAGGATGCCAATGTGGAAACTAGCGACTAGTGAAGGCAGCAGATTTTTTCTCCTGCTTTCCCTTCTAATCTCCTAAAGAACAGACATGTCCCAATCGTCTCTGTATCCAAAGTTGCTACTAATGTGTCAATTAACCTGAACTTATTTTTGCTGTAAACCATCAAAAGTTCTCTTGTTGAAAGAGAATATAAATAAAACTAAAATATAAAGTACAGTAGTCAGAAGCAGCAGCTCAGAAAAAAAGGAACTATCCTTCCTGAAAATACCCTTTTGTTGAAACTTAGGTGTTACATTAGAAAATGAGGAAGGGACTTTTAACTGATAATGAACCACATGGTTTGATGTGAGGTAAAAAATGTATGCTGTCTCTTAGGGTGACTGAAATTTACAAGTGAGAAAGAGCAGCTAATTATTGGGTGCTTGATTAGAGCACCATCTTGTCAAAAAGTGGAAAAAGCAGTGTAGTGAACACACTGACCTTAAGTGATTATAGTAGCATGAAGACAAATTTTAATCACAAATCATATTCCTCATAACTTACTGACTTCCCAGACTCACGTCCTTTGCTGACAGAAAGTATACCAGTGAATTACTAAAATTACTTTTAGCCAGAGACAGAACAGATTTGTTATCCCTACAAATTAAGGCTTGAGATATCTATTTGACTTTGCCACTTCCAGGGAATTCACATGACATTCCTCCTCAGGAGGGCTTATGTTCTACTCCTCTGCCAGAAAGTGTTAACAGCCTTTCTGGTATGAGGATAAAAATATTATCAAATTGGGCCGGAGGGTTAGCTCAGTGGTTCCGGCGCCTGCCTCGCAAGCGCAAGGTCCTGAGTTCGATCCCTGGAAACCACATACAGTGCTGGGCGTGGAGACTCACGCCCACCAGCAATCACTGCCGGGCGTGGTGGCTCACGCCTGTCATCCCAGCACTCAAGAGGCAGAGACAGGAGGATTGCTGAGTTCGAGGCTTGCCTGGGCTACCTAGTGAGCTCAGGGCCAGCCTGAACTACAAAGCGAGACCCTGTCTCAAAAAAAAAAAAAATTATCAAATTAAAACTTTTATGCCTGTACTTCAAAGATTCTGAGAACCACAGAACAAATATGCTCAATGAGCAAAATCAAAATACCATTGACTTACTTTATTAAATTACATCTATATATTCACTTATCCATTTATATTTATACACATCAAATAATATCAGGACCCTTAACAGAAATATGGATATTTTTAAAATTTGTATTGTTTCCATATAAGAGTTCTATTTAGAGTTGCTTCAAGATAGAACTTCAATACTCTCATTTCTCTTCAGATCGTATAAATCTTTCGCCTTTTACTAAAGATAGAACTTCAGTTACACCAGCAGATAAAGCTGCAGGAAAACAAATTTGGGATCCTAATAATAATAAAGATCTTGCCAATATTTACAACTGTTAGAAAATAGGGTAATTCACAACTCAAAGGAATGAAATCCCTCAGAGTGAAAATGTTTCAATTGAAAAGAATGATGAACTATCTGGAGGTTAGATGTTGGATCAGAAAACAAGTTCCACCAAGGGCAGGATATGGATGTTTTCCTCCTTGATGCCACTGTGCCTAGAACAGTGCCTGGCCTGTAGAAAGTTCCCAGACATGAAGAATGAAGAAATATGTACAGCCTGTGATCACTCTGAACCTAAGACTACAATTTCATGACATATGTTCAACATTAATTCTCAGATCAACTGATTCTATGTCAATTCAGCAGCTTGCGGGGGGTAAGTCTACAAGCATTTAAATATTTTCAGGTCAAATTCACAAATATTCAAGAGTGATACTACATCCTCAAGTGGATTCCGGAAATGCCTACCTCAAAGTTACATACTGACACTACACGATTAAACAGCAAGTAAAATAGCCAAACCAACACTAATCAACTCACAAAATCAAATGGGAATTACAGAAAAGTGTGTTAGTCATGTATGATTCCCAGTGGACATGAGGACAAGCATGTTCTCCCCACTAGCTGTTTCTCTAATACTGGGCATAGTACCTAGTAAAACTACATTCTTAAAACTGCAAGTTCAATTAAACTGAAATTTATACCTGATGAGTATTAAAATATCTGCCTTTTTTTTTTTCTTTCTTTTACACAGGGTCTCGCTTTGTAGTTCAGGCTGGCCCTGAGCTCACTATGTAGCCCAGGCAAGCCTGGAACTCAGCAATCCTCCTGCCTCTGCCCCCGAGTGCTGGGATTACAGACATGAGCCACCACACCCGGCAATGCCTTTTCTCTTTAGGGTCATAAATTATACTTATATATTCATTCATATGTTTGCTTAATGTCTAGCTCTCCCATTAAATCTTAAACATTAATGAGGGATCACGTCTCTTACTGATCACTATTATGCAGCATAGAGGAAGCTCAATATTTGTTGTGTGAACTGGATACTGGAAGTTCATCCTTGAAATAATGGTGCACTTGAAACAATTCTAGAACCCTAAGATCTTTCATCAGAAAACATTTACTCACAAGTCTCCTGAATGACTAGCTTGCCAAACAGCATTCAAGGATGAATGGCAATAACAGAAGCCAAATTATTTGGCACTGTAGTGATAACATAAAATTGAGAGCTCCACAAAATGGGCAGTGGGCCCAGTACCCATTTTGACTATTATGGTATTAGAAATGGCTCCAAAACTGTTCAATGGTCTCCACAAAGATCAGCAAAGGCAGAAACTCGATGCTAACTTATGACACAAAATACATGAGAAGCAACAGCCTAGGCAAAATTAAATCTATGGTTTTATAAAAATTGATCCATAATGAAATGACTCCATCAGATTGAAAAATAATACAAACTGAGTCACAATTTTTTTTTTTTTTTGAGACAGGGTCTCACTTTGTAGTTCAGGCTGGCTCTGAGCTCACTACGTAGCCCAGGCAAGCCTCGAACTCAGCAATCCTCCTGTCTCTGCCTCCCGAGTGCTGGGATTACAGGTGTGAGCCACCACGCCCGGCCTGAGTCACAATTTTAAGATACTCACAACTGGTTTCCTTAACAATATCCCTTTGGCTGTCCCTCTTCAATATCCCTCCCAAAGAAAGAAATGGCTTTAGATAAAAAGATTCAGATTGGGCTGGCGTGTAACCTTCCTGGAAAAGCACTTGCCTAAGATGTCTAAGGGGCCAGCATAGAAAAATCAACCAACTAACCAACTAATCATTCATTAGGCAAACCAACATTTCCATTTATCCTCTCATACTGGCATGGATCTGATATTAAAAAGTAAACTTTATGTTTTCAAAGTTCAGCTTTTCCTAGATAACTAAGGAAGAAAGCAACACTTTCTAAGATACCTTCTCTGTCATAGTCTCAACAGATCACTTTTCTACTTGGTAAGTTTAAGAAGACTAGCTCTGTATACGTGAACTGAATACAGAAAGTTAGCATATGATAAATATGGAATTTCAAAATTTATGATAGGATCATATTTGTAAGTAACTGGTGTCGGGGAAAATGATTAGCCATTTGGGGATCAAAAGCATTTGTGGCTCAAATTCAGATTTTGTACCAAGACAAGTCAAGCCTTTCAAAGTATGTTATGAAAACTAGAAACCACAAAGACTAAGACTTTTGATATTAGAAATAAAATATGACATGTGTAATATGTGATAGACCAATGGTTAATCTCAAATATAGAAAGAGTTCTTAATATAAGAATGAAATTAGCAGAAAAAGAATCAAAAAATCAAAAAACAAGAATCAATAAAATGAAATCGGGCCGGAGGGTTAGCTCAGTGGTTCCGGCGCCTGCCTCGCAAGCGCAGGGTCCTGAGTTCAATCCCCGGTAACCACATACAGTGTTGGGCGTGGTGACTCACGCCTGCCGGCACTCAATACCACATACCACAGTGCCGGGCGTGGTGGCTCACGCCTGTAATCCCAGCACTCGGGAGGCAGAGACAGGAGGATTGCTGAGTTTGAGGCTTGCCTGGGCTACATAGTGAGCTTAGAGCCAACCTGAACTACAAAGCAAGACCCTGTCTCAAAAAAAAAACAACAACAACAACAAAAAAATGAAATCACACACTTGTACAAATGTCCCATAAACAGATGAAAATCAAATCAATAATACTACACACTAATGAAATAGTGCTGCTAATTAAAATCGAGTGTTGTCAAAATACGGAAATATTGCCGGGCATGGTGGCTCATGCCTGTAATCCTAGCACTCGGGAGGCAGAGGCAGGAGCATTGCTGAGTTCCAGGCTTGCCTGGGCTACATAGTGAGCTAAGGTCAGCCTGAACTACAAAGTGAGACCCTGTCTCAAAAAAAAAAAAAGGAAATATTTTGTGAATGTAAGAGTAGCCAATACTCTTATACTCAATACAGGAAGTATAAGAACTTACAGAAATGTAAAATGTAGTTATATTTTTACACAGCCATTCTACTTCATATACAGGCTTTTACTATGAGGAAAAATTACTCAAGTGACATACAAAACATATTAACCTCTCTTATAATCTTAAAAATGTAGAAACAAGGGCCGGAGATTTAGCTCAGTGTTTCCAGCACCTGCCTAGCAAATGCAAAGGCCCTGGTTTGATCCCTGGTAACCACATACAATACTGGGCATGGTGACTCATACCCACTAGCAATCAGTGACACATTCCACAAATGCCGGGCTTCGTGGCTCAAGCCTGTAATCCCTGCAGGCAGGAGTCTAGATAGCTCAGGGCCAGCCTGAACTACAAAGGGAGACCCTTTCTCAAAAAACAAAAACAACAACAACAAAAAATGTAGAAACCAAATGTAAATAAATATGACTAGATTAAATAAATTATAATACATATATTCTTTGTATATACAGCTATCAAAAATTATATAGATCTACATCCAATCTCTTGGAAAAAAGAGTCTAAATCCTTTACTCCAGTCCTTTGTATGTTTCCATGACACTACACATAGATGTACATAATTGTTATGTACACCAAAGACATTAATGGATGTCAGTGTTCAATTAGCAACAAACCAGGCCAGAAAGCTCCAGCACTGCCATGAAGTGATCTCTTCCACCCTTCCTTCTCTTTTCCCTCCTTTTTCTCCCCCCTCTCCTTCTCCTTCATCCCTCATTATTCTGTGTATTGTGATAAGATAGCCACACACTGATGGTGAACTGTTTAGAGCCTTCAATGATACAAACAGCCCCTTATGTAGATACGCCATAGGTTCCCCATGACTGCACTAGGTTATTCCACCAGACGGGCTAAGCTGAAATCCAGCAGTCAGCACGTATTTGCTTCATGTAACACCATAAAGACTAGCCAAAGGGATGAAGGCTATGACAAATGACAGGTACTAAAAGTGACACAGGGGTAAACTACAGACAACTCACAGGCTGCTAAGTCACCCTTCTGGTGTCACTGGCTACCGAGTGAACACAAGTGTCCAGCTGATTGCACTTGCAACTGAATGGCTGGTCATCGTGATAGGAGTCTGTCCCAAGAACCATGAAAGGAAGGCAAAAGAGAGCACAAGAATGTGCAGGCAAGAATGCAAGAAATGGAAAATGGAAGCTGGTTACTTGTGAAGAAAAAGCAGAAGAAATAAAAAGTTGGCTGTGGTCTTCCTCATTGAGAGGTAGTCATGAAGTCATGTAAAAGGCTATAAACTTGGGCCAGAGGGTTAGCTCAGTGGTTCCGGCACCTGCCTCGCAAGCGTAGTCCTGAGTTTGATCCCCAGAAACCACATACAATGCTGGGCATGGAGCCTCACGCCCACCAACAATCCACATACCATAGTGCCAGGCATGGTGGCTCACACCTGTAATCCCAGCACTCGGGAGGCAGAGACAGGAGGATTGCTGAGTTCGAAGCTTGCCTAGGCTACATAGTGAGCTCAGAGCCAGCCTAAACTACAAAGGGAAATCCTGTCTCAAAAAATAAAACAAAACAAAACAAAACAAAAAGGCTTTAAACATCTTCAGAATGGAGAAGGCAGCTGGGAGAGCAGGCTGCAAAGTTGAATAAGCTGCAAAACCTCAACCCTGAAAGATCAGCGGGTATTCTTAATAAGAAATAAGCAGATCAGCTTATTTCTTCTGTGTCATCACTGACATACCTTTCCTTGGTTTTCTCTTCAGGTTGTCGCTTGGATACCTGTTTAAATCAGTATTAATGTCCTATTCCTTCATGTCACCTCATTTTAATTCAATCTAAATTAAGAAAAAGTTGATTTAACACATTTCCTCTTCCTTATTCTATATTACAAACCTCAAAATTGTATTCATCTGGAACCACAAGAAACCTAGAATAGCAAAAGCAATTCTAAGCAACCAAGGCATGGCAGGCCAAGACATGGCAGGGGGTATTACAATCCCCAATTTAAAACTCTACTATAAAGCCACTGTGATAAAAACTGTATGGTACTGGCAAAGTAACAGACCCGAGGACCAGTGGAATAGATTAGAAGATGCAGAAACAACCCCAGATACACTAAGCCACCTTATCTTTGACAAAGGAGCCAAAAATTCCAAAATGGAGGAAAGACAGGCTCTTTAACAAATGATGCTGGAAAAACTGGGCTTCAACCTGCCAAAACCAAAGCTAGACCTATCTCTTTCATCATGCCCAAAACTAAACTCACAATGGATATGAGACTTAAACATTAAAACAGAAACAATAAGCCTACTGGAAAACAGATTAGGTAAAACTCTTGGAGACATTGGCTTAGACAGAGACTTTATGAATAAAACCTCTGTAGCACAAGAACTAGCAGAAAGAATCAACAAATGGGATCTCATCCTACTGAAAAGCTTCTGCACAGCAAAAGAAGTCACTGACACTGCTAAAAGGCAACCAACAACATGGGAAAAAAATCTTTACTAGCTGTTTATCAGACAAAGGGCTATTATCTACAATATATAAAGAACTGAAACAGATCAGCCTCCCCAAGTTTAAAGACCCAGTTCAAAAATGGGCATCTGAAATGGACACTTCTCAGAAGCAGAAGTCAAAGCAGCTAAGAAACATATGAAGAAATGTTCAACATCACTGGTCATTCGAGAGATGCAAATGAAAACAACACTGAGATTTCATCTCACGCCACAAAGAATGGCCGTTATCATAAAATCAACCAACAATAAATGCTGGCGTGGCTGTGGGGAGAAAGGAACCCTTCTTCACTGTTGGTGGGATTGCAGACTTGTGCAACCATTGTGGAGATCCGTGTGGATTTCTCAGAAAACTAGGACTAGGGGTCCCATTTGACCCTGCTATCCCCCTGGTAGGACTCTACCCAAAAGAATTTTAAAAACCACATTGGAAAGACAGATGTACACCCTTGTTCATAGCAGCTCAGTTCGTGATAGCTCAATCTTGGAAACAACCCAAATGCCCAACAACTGGAGAGTGGATAAAGAAGA
>PVIC010032029.1:0-20946 GCA_004025085.1 Thryonomys swinderianus
AATTTCTGTTGAAGTGTAATACTCAGGAAAGACTAGGCTAAAGGAGGCTAGCCTGGGCTACATAGTGAGTTCAGAATTACAAAGTGAGACCTTGACTCAAGAAAAAAAATGACTAAGAACAAATATAATAAAAAATGTGTAGGCTCTGTATGAAAAAACTATTAACTTTCTTTAAAGACATTAAAAGTGATACTTTTAAATTACTTATTTCTTCTTATGGCATATTTGCAATACATAATAATCATATTCATCACAGGGAATTTGTATCTGTTCATAATACTATGTCCCTGATTTTTGAATTTATATAAATTTCAGTTAAATGGCAATACTAAACATGATACAGGTATTTTTGTATTTAACAAGAAACAGTTTGGGATTAGCCCTTGTGATTATATTGTATTTTAGGGGAAGAAGGGAATTTATCTCTAGACAATCTGTCTCAATAATAACATTACAATTATTTTTGAGGCTTACCTCCTGAAAATTTTTCAATGACTTGGAAAAATCTAATCTTCATATATTCATGCTAACTATACAGCTTAGCTAGATTTGGTAATCAATCTTTGCTCATAATTGAGACAAAATTTTTCTTAGTTTTAGTTTTAAAATTATCTTTAACAAGTTCACAAATAAAAAAAAGATTTAAATGTAATAATAAAATTGTCAGTGATTCACAGATACTATTTCTTGCTACATTTCCAAAAATGTATCTTTTTTAGATCAGTTCCATCACCTTACAAATACCTGTGTACAACAAGTTCTGCTAAATTATCTCTAGCAGAAAGGCAACATAAGTTTCGATTACAGTGGCTGAAAAATGTCCAAACCTTTAATTCCTCTGCAAACATCAGAAAATATAGCTGAATAAGAGTAAACAAGCTATTATTTGATCCATAGTCTGGAACATATATCCAATTCTTTTTTTTTTCATTATTCAGTAAACTTTATTGGTTAATGGTAAACATTATATACACAGCTCACAATCACACAAAGCATTGGGGAATTTGTACCAATATGTGACACAGGTCAATTCTCATTTTTACCCACATCCCTGCCCACCCATCCCCTCCCCACCCCCTATATACATACTCTTTTTATTTTTTCCAAATCATATTTATTCCTTCCCCTCATTATGTTCCCACACCAAATTCCTTTTGGAAATATATCCAGTTCTTAAGGGAAGTGACTACAGCCTAGTACCTTTTTCCTCTCTTCACATTTTTCTGATTTATTGGTACATTTTAGATATACACAAGGATCACATTCATCATACCTGTACATGATATTTTGATTCTATTCCCATTACTCTCCCCTCCCTTTAATGTCTCTTCCCCTTATTTAAAAAGGTTTGTTTCCATTCTTTCCTTCCTCTCTTTTCCTTTTCCCATTCTTCCTTTCCCTGTCCTCTCTCTCTCTCATCCCTCTTCACCATTAAGCATTTTCTTCCTATTTCACAATATCTGTTATACATTTTGGTCTTTACTCTTTCCATCTCTAACACCAGAGAAACCTTTAATATTTAAACATATGTGTCCAGTTTATTTCACTTAAGATATAGTTTCAAGCTATATCCATTTATGTAAAAATGTCTCATTTAATGTTCTTTATAGCAGAACAGAACTTCACTGTATTGAAATACACACACACACACACACACACACACACACACATTTTCTTTGGCCATCCATCAGTTGCTGGGCATTTGGGCTACTTCTAAGATTTACCTATTACACACTGTGCTGCTCTAAACATGGTTATACTTTTACCACTATAGTATGATGCTTTTAATTCTTTCAGGAAGATACCAAAAAGACAAATAGTTGGGTCCAAAGGGAAACTCTAATCCTAGTTTTATAGGAACCTCCACACTAATTTCCATCATGGTTACACAAATCTACAGCCCCCTAACAGTGGAGTAGTATTTCTTTTCCCCCAAATTTCCACCGGAATTTATTTTTGATTTCTTGACAACCATTCTTTCTGGAGTGAGATGAAATCTTAGTGTTGTTTTAATTTCCATCTCCGGAATTACCATTGATGTTGATCATTTTTTCATATATTTATTTTCTATTTCTATTTCTTCAACTGAGAAGTGTCTATTCATTTAAGATGCCCATCTTGGATTGGATTTTGAAATTTTAGGCAGGTTTGGTTTTTTTTTAAGTTTTTTATATATTCCAGATATTAGTCCTTTGAGTGATAGCTGGCAAAAAATTTTTCTCACTCTGGGTTGTCTCTTCACTTTATGGTGTACTTCGCTGTGCAAAAGCTTTTTAATTACATTAGATCCAGTAGTTTATTCTTTGTGATATTTCCTGTGGGGTCAGGGTTTTCTTCATAAAGTCTTTGCTCACAACTATATCTTCAAGAGTTCTAATTATTCTATCGGCAGATTTAGTGTTGCTGTCTTAATATTCAGGCCTTTGATCCATTTTGATTTGAGTTTACTGCATGATGAAAGATATGTGCATAGTTCCAATCTTCAGCATGTGGAAAGCCAGGTTTTCCAGCACCATTTACTAAAGAATCTATTGTTCTTCTGGTTAATGTGTTTTGCCCCTTTGTCAAAGATGAGATGGCTGAGTGTGTTTGGAGTTGTTTCATGTTTTAACCTGTTTCATGATACTCAGGTCTGTTTGGTTGTTTGTTTGTCTTGTTCTGTTTTGGGTTTGTTTACCTGTTTGATGATCGCTGCAGCTTTGTAATATAATTTCAAATCAGGGAATGCAATGCCTCTGCCTTACCGTTATTGTCCATAATTCCTTTTGCTACTCTAGGTCTCTTCTGGTTTCAAATAAATTTAAGGATTGTCTAGTTCTGTGAGGTATGCTGTTGTTATTTTATCTCAGGATTGCATTAAATCTGTATCACAATTCTCAACGTGAGACCATTTTTCACTATACTTGTTCTTCCTATTAAAGAACATTTAATGATATCTCCTTTCATCTCCGTTCTCAGAGTACTGTAGTTTTCAATGCAAAGGTCTTTCACTCTGTTCATTAGATTAATTCCTAAGTATTTAATTTTTTGAATGCTATCATGAAAGGTATTTTTGTAATTTCTCATTCAGTGAGTTTGTTATTTGTGTACAGGAAGGCTATTACTTTGTAAGCAGCTATGCTACTCAATCTGGTTATTAAACCTAGAAGTCTCTAGGTGGAATTTTTTGGAGTCTTCTATATAGAGTATTGTGTCATCTGCAAACAATAATTAAACTTCTACTTTTCCCATCCTTATTCATTTTCTCTTATTTAACTGCTATTACTATTTCCAAAATTATATTGAATAAAAGTGGTGTTAGTGGACATCATCGCCTTGCTCCTGGAGACTGGATAAAGAAGATGTGGGTTTTTTTAATGGAGTATTACTCTGCAGTAAAGAAAGACAAGATTCATTCATTTATGTGCAAATGGATACACCTGGAGGGCATGCTAATAAGTAAAATAAATAGACCACAGATATACAAATACCGGATCTTTGATAAGAGCACCTGTAGATGTAAATAAGTACTAGAATGATAATTTTTGTAAAACAGGAAATATCCAAAGGGAATTTGGTGTGGGAACATAATGAGGGGAAGGAATAAATATGATTCAAAAAAAAAGAGCATGTATATAGGGGTGGGGGGTGGGGGTAGGGATGTGGGTTAAAAAAAATTTTTTTTTAATCTTCATTTAGGCCATTCAGTGGGTGACATCAGAGGACCAAAACCTCTGCCCTCTGATTCTGCTGTCATCTTTTGAATTGGCATCCTACAAATTTTGTTATGCATGGACAGAGCATGGATTGCTTTGGTTTCCTTTCCTCCATATTTTAATTCCCCATTTCTTTACCCCATAAATATCTCTAAGCTTCTTCCTCAGTAAAATGGATTTCAGACTTGCTGTTCCATCTCCATGTTTGGCCATTGTGTGAACGAACTTTCTGCTCAGTGACTGGCAAAATCTCTTGGGTCACAGGGCCCTGGTTCCCTGGCAACAGTCCTGGGCTGGCTCCCACTTGGTGAATCCTCGCTTAAACCAACATTCTGATATCATTAGTTCTAATATCTTGGTGGGCTTTTATATAGCATAAAAAGTGTGGTTTTCCTCCATCTTAAGAAAAGTAGGTAAAACCTTTTAAGTGTTAGCTAAATAAAGGCCATTAGAAAAATGTATGCAATCCTGTGAATGCATATACATTTTCTTAGAACTCCATCCAGAGTTCTAGGAAAAAATATGAAGTAAGACAGCCAAGTAGAACGTTTTGTATCACTCAAGAATAAAGTTCATTTTAACTATGCTTAAATGCACCTAAAGAGGAATAGTACATGCCAATCTTCTTTACATGAATTCTTTAAAATACTTCCAAATAAGGAAATTTCTATTATATGTCCCTTAAGTCCTTCTCTTTTTTTCACAAAATTCCATTAAGGAGGAGATCTATTTGTAGTATCTATAATTTTTTTCTTTGCTTATGAATAGATTTCTAGTAGAAGTTATATTACAGTCACAAAAATAAAGCTTTATTTGGGGCTCTGTTGAATCCTGTTTGAATGAATTTGAAAAAAAAAAGTTGTTAGCGCTGCTTTTTCCATATAATAATCCTGCCGTCTAGCCCAGGAAACTATGCAATTTAATGCAATAAAATAATTTTAAGTCCTTCAAAATAGGTATTCTAAAAATAAGGGAAGTTATTTCACATGATCCCATTAACTCTGGATCTTATTTTAAGAAGACTATAAGGAGAAAGTAAAAGACAAACGTAGCTTATATTCTAACCATTTATCCTGAAGAAATTGTCTGCATTATAACCCTTCTCTTCAATTTCTTGAGAAATAGCATTAAAGAATTAAAAAATGTGTGTTCTTTGACCTCACAATTGTACCCTAAGGAATATTGCCAGATATAAGTAAAAATATTTTTTAGAAAAACGTTTTATACACAAATATGTCTATTGCAGTGATAAGAGCACAGGAATAAAACTAATGATCTAATAATGGAAGAATGTTTAAGAACATAATTTACCCACATGATGAAATATCATGTAAATGTTAAAATGTATGCTTTAAAACAGATTTTATAAGAACAACTTGTCTTATCAAGTTGAATAAGACATATTTATATACCCTGAGTTAAGCTAATCAAAAAATGAATAGATGAAAAAAGTTAATACTTAGAATGGATGTTTTGGAGACTGATACTAGCATCTTTTAATTTTCCAATTATCTATAGTAAATTTTGGTTATGTTTAAAATGAAGAAAATCAAAATCATATTTTATAAAACAATACTTTCAGGATACTTTTTAAGTTCAATGGATTAAGTTTACCAGGAAACTGGTTCCAACATATGTGCTGATCCTCACTTTAAATATTTTACTCAACAATAGAATTAAATCAGAGACCTCAATACTGTGAGGTCTTATGATATAGAATCACAAGGGAAAAAAAAGACAGTACTACATCACTAGCCCCACCACCACCGTGCACCTAATAGCTCCCCATTCATTCATTCATCCCATATATGCTGGATAAACATGTTCTCTGCAGCTTTCATTGCACAGGCAAAGACCAGCTCCATAAGCTCCCCTGGAGCATAAGATGTTTCCCTAACTTGGCTTACTGGACAAATGTTTCCCAACTCTATGACAAGGAGCTAACTTACCATCTGACCATTCTAAGATTTAACAAGTAAATTACTTTGCAGGATAAAATATGTCGGCAAACCACAGTGGCCAAGAAAGTTTCAGAAAACAACAACCTCTCCCCTTTTTTCACTCATCAACTCTGTGTTTAGGACAGGTGTACTTTGCCCAACCCCAGGCTGGAAACTGCTACAGAATCCCTTCCAATTTCAAGAAAGCTTGATCCTCCAGTCCTCCCTCCAGGTGCTCCAATGAGAGTATTGGAAACTCAGGATGGACAGGAATTGCAGCTTTCTCTGCACACTTTGCGGTAGATCCCAAGTTGCACTCATGTTCTGTGGCAGATAATGTTCTTACAGGAAAAAGCATCACTTCACTATGGTACCAAAGAAAGTTGGGTGCAAATCTTGGCACACCCGTGGAAATGCTGGGCAAACTCAATGTGGCTGCTCAATCTCTAGAGTCTTCATTTCCTCATTTGAAAATTAGGTGCAATAATTCTTAACTTTGTGAGTTTGCTGAAATATTTTCTTGAAATGATGTAGGTAAAGGCTACATATTATACTATATTCTATACTAATACAGTATTAGATGTGAGTATTCGCTAGATTATAGTTAAACTAAACGTAAAGGCCTTGAGATGAAAGTTTCAACTGAGAATCTTTCTAAAATGAGCCAGAACAAGGTGTAAAATTATTGAAAGATTACAAGAACCAGAGGGAACAAACCCTACATGGAAAGTATATCAAGATGGAGAGTTAGAGACTAGAAGGTATTTACTGCATTGTGTTTAGCAGCTGGGTGATATTTTCATTATTTTTACCTTCATTTCAATTAATGAGTCTAACCCAGAGAAAAGTTACAAAACGTAAGTGTTAGGCACAATGAATTAGCAGCAAGTAGACACTTATAGGTCTCACTCTGGTTTAAAAAAAAAAAAAAACAAAACAGCATTGCCAGCACCACTGAAATGCAAAGTATTGTTTATAATTTTTTTTTTGACAGAGATTACCCTACCTTACACCTCAAGCCAGGAAATGACTATTTATAAATGAGGGAAGGTCCCCCATTGTAGAGAACATAGGGGCAGAAGCCTACACACCCTCCCCAAATTTCCAAATTTGATTCTGGAAATTTCTTGGGGCAAAGAATGCATAAGAACAGGCCCCAAGTGTTTCTCTTGGATTAAACACAGTCTCGTGTAGGATAAAGGATTGTATGGGGCAATTTTAGATATTATTGCCACCTGCTGGAAGAACGATCAAGCATCCAGCAAAAGAGGTGAGGGCATTTACAACTTGAGACAATGCAAGACGGGAGCAACTTGCTCCTATGTGAGGAACAGCGGTGTGTGCTCTCATCTCTGAGAAGCCTCTGTGTGTGCCTGTGTTAGCCTGTCTTCCATGATTATAGCAGAGTACATGAGGCTAGTAATGCATTTAACAGGAAGGTTTAGCTCGCATTCTGGGGTCCAGGACAAACCTGGCATCACCTCTGCTGTGGTGACCATGTCATGACATATGGCACCACAGCAGGGAAGACGGGGCAAGGAGAGAACAGGAGGTGACAGGGAGCCAGTGGGAGGGGACAAGTTCAGCTCACTGTTTTTATAACAAAGCTCTTGAAAGAAGTCACCTCATCCATATTGAAGATAAAACACCAATGACCCCTCACTTGGTTTCACCTCACAAAGGTCTCGCCCACGTGTAATATTACCCCCTTAGAGAGCAAGTTCCCAGTGCATCAGCCCTCAGAGACACTCAGCAGCGCCCCCCACAACCCACTGCAATATCTACCTGTTCAGACTATCACCATCACCTCATTGTAACAGTCAAGAAAAAGATGCTGCCTGAGCCTCGCCTTTTACCAGTATGGGACCAAAATGCAGTATCAAATTTCTAGAGGAATTAGAGGCCAAGTGGGGGCAAATCTTATGCCTCACCCAGGGCTCTGCCATCTCTCTCGGGACAGTGAAACAACAAGGTCATTCCTTTCTGACAACATCATGGGGCCCGCCTGTGCCTGTTCTGTTGGGAATGATGATATGCCAGGTGTGTCATTATTCTTGCTGTCACAGCAGGTTTCAAGTCAGGTGCAGGAAAAAGCCACATCCTGTCCAGCTCTGGCAGCCCTAGGTAGGACATGGACCTCCAGGTCCTTCCCACCAGCAGAATCGACAAATGCGTGAGTATCTATCTGCCCTGCAGATGTAGCACTAGAATATAATTTTTAATTTTTTTAAAAAATAGCATTACCTATTTTGGCATGGGAAGTAGGGGAATATTCTCATGCTTCCATGCCACCCACCTGAACACCACAAGGCTGTATGGCCTGTCTGTAGCAGTAACAAGGAGGGATGCCTGAACACCTTATCTCTAGGTCTCTGTTCAGACAAACCCAAAGCCTCTGCCCCTGGCTTTGGAAATCATTGCACTGTGTAGTCTCAATGAACCACAAGGCAAAAAAAAAAAAAAATTCCATCCAAGAAAATGTCTTCCCTGGGCTCTGCCACTGGCTGCACTTGTGCTAGTGTTTCCCAGAGCACTGCAGCATATCAAGAAAAAGCCGGATTGTTAACATAAATGAAAAGTCATTCAAAAATAATCAAAAACGTAACTGTCTTCCTTTGTTTATGGCCTGCAACACTCAGGTTGAAACCTGGCAACTATAAGAGAAGCGAAAAATATCAAACACCAGAAACATGCTGTCAATTGTCTCTCACAAGCAGAAGTAGATGAAAATAAGCTCTTAAATAAAGATGAGTATGATAGGTATTGTGAAATAATAAGAAAATAACCAAAGGGATAAAAGAGGGTAGGGGTAAGTAAAGAAGGAAAAGAAAACATTTGATGGTAATAAAAAGGAAACAAAGTCTATGTATATAGGGGTGGGGGATTTGGGGGGCAGGGAAATGGGGAAAAATGAGGAGTAAGTTGTGTCATGTGCTGGTACAAATTCTTAATGTCAATTTTGATTGTAACATGCATATAAAATGTACCAGTAAAACCAACTTAAAAAGTACTTAATCGGGAGGCAGGGACAGGAGGATTGCTGAGTTCGCGGCGGCTTGCCTGGGCACCATAGTGAGCTCAGGGCCAGCCTGAACTACAAAGCGAGACCCTGTCTCCAAAAAAGCAAAAAAAAAAAAGTACTTAAAAGTACTCAGCTTATCTTTCTTACAGGTTCACAATTCTAGAATTTAAAAGCTAAGTGAGCAGGAAAAGTTGTCCTCCAAATCTCTGTATATTGAACAATTAATACAAGTTTTTCATAGCTATGTTTTTCCATGAACCAACTTCTCACAATATCATATTTGTGTTCCTCTCTTAATGAAGAGTCCCTGGTCTAGAGTCCAGAGGTATCAAGGCCAGGAAGAACCTCAAAATCATTTTCTTCCATCCCTTCATTTTCTGCACAAGGGAAAACAAAGACTGAGAGACAAATTGCTCTAGAGTTGCCCAACTAACTATTTGTGAAGATAAATTTAGAACACCAGCCAGTATCCTTTGCATTATACTAGGAACTTTTCCAACTATGTTCTTTACAATCTTGGTCCATCCAGGGATACCTATAAGACAGCCTCTAGTTACAGAAGATTTTTAGTAATTTCCACAGAACACCTGACCCTCATCCTCCTTCCTCTATTTCAAACTATGCAACTCCATTATAATTTGTTTCACAAATTTGCTTCCATGTTATATTTTACTTGAGGAATATATTTAGCCATAATAACTTGAAGACTATTATTTCTATAAGTATCAATGAATTTTTATTTTTAAAAAAACTTTTTTTGTGGATCAAAAGAATAAAATTCCATATGGATCATCATTTTATTGAACTCTACCAGACAAACCTGAACTACTCCTCACCCTTAGAAAAACCACCAACATCAGTTCCATGACCTTCAGATACACACAGCCTTCCCCAATAAATCACTAATTAGCTAAAATACCCAGTCCTTACAAATGTATACCCACTACCAACAGTTGTTAGAATATATTTTATTTTTGATACTAAGGAGGAAAACAAAAAATATGATCCAGCAATACCTATAAGTTTCTTCTTTACCATCTATATTCACAACTGAAAGCAGGTAATAAGTAGATTTGATGGCTTTAAAAAAATAAAAATTAAGGCCTGGGGATTTAGTGGTACCTTGCCTACTTTGGAAACACAAGGGCCCAATTTCAATCCCTGGTACCACAAAAATAAATAAATAAATACATACATACATACATACATACATAAGTACTAAAAATTAAATAATACTATCCACCTCCATAGAAGCACATAAATCAAGGCTCAGGGATTTAGCTCAGTGGCTCTGGTGTCTGCCTTGCAACCAAAAGGTCCTAAGTTCAATCCTCAGTACCACATACCACAATGCTGGGCATGGTGCTTCACGCCTATAGCCCCAGCAATCAGGAGGCAGAGGCAGGAGGATTGCTGTGACGTTGAGTCTAGGCTGGGGTACATAGTGAACTCAGGGCCAGCCACCAACTACAAAGCAAGACCCTATCTCAAAAAAAAAAAGCATATAAATCAAGATGAATAGAATCTGAATAATTAGAGAGTAAATTCAGTGTGTGTCTGAGGTCAAAGAGGTAACAGTACCATTTCACTTTCCACATGAGAGTCTGACTTGTGTGTGTGTGTGTGTGTGTGTGTGTGGTACCAGGGATCGAACTCAGGCCCTTGTGCGTCTAAGGTTGGCGCGGTACCACTTGAGCTAAATCCCCAGCCCTGAGAGACTGACTTTTTAAATTCCCAATCCAGTTGCCTTGGTAACCTAATGAAAATCTATTTTACCAAGGAACTTTGTTTATAGTAAAAATGAGGTCTGATAAGACTGCATCAGGCTGGAAGAAAAATAAATATCTGATTGGAATTCCAACCTCTGGCTCCCTGAGGGCAGTGGCTCTTGAGACTGGTCACTTCCTGATGGAAACTCTAAACTCTATGCCAATAGAATTGTCTAGGGGGCAAGAGTTGAAT
This sequence comes from Thryonomys swinderianus, assembly GCA_004025085.1. Lineage (NCBI taxonomy): Eukaryota > Metazoa > Chordata > Mammalia > Rodentia > Thryonomyidae > Thryonomys > Thryonomys swinderianus. The sequence goes on from PVIC010032029.1 coordinate 10,620, forward strand.
AAATTGATGATGGACTAGACCCTCAGTAACCATAAGCCAGAATAACCTATTTCTAAGTGAATTGTCTCAGGTATTTTATTATAGGGAAAGAGAACGAGTCCCATAGCAGACTAAGGCTCTGATACTCTTGTTCTCACTTTAAAACTATTCACTTGCATTGGGATTATAGTAAATCAAAATGAGGAAGTCTTTTTCACTTGTGTAAGTACGTGCCTCATTGACCCATGTCTTGTGCCACTGGTTTTACATTTGATTCAACCTATCACTATGTCAAAATCACCACAGATGCATTTCTGATGGTGTATTTATAATTGCCTCTTATCTTGGATACCTTCCTAAATGTGGTCAATGTGCTATCTGGAACCTCCTCATCTCTAATGTCTGATTTTTTTAAACAATATGATGGTAGATAATATGAACACCAGAGGTCTCCCAACAACCAGCTTACTTTCTAGATCATTCAATCAGTTACTACTATCTAATCCCAAATTATTGCCTAACCTCAAATACTCAAAATATCTTCCTCAGGATATCAAAAGAAAATCGGTCAAATAAAAACATTCAAATTCATACCTCTCAGTTGTGAGCAATAGACCTTTTCCCCTATTCACTGGGAATAAGGAGAAGAGGACCATGGTAGGTGAAGGTGGAATGCACCTTCTCTAAACTCAAACAAGAGAGGTTTCAGCACAAGGGAAGACGGTAAGAGGGGCCTTAGAGGGACTGAGAGACCCCCCTGCTGGAACAACAGCCATGGGTGTTGGAGGAGGGTCAACTTCTCAGGGACACATTGGAATGACATAGGATACCATCGGTACCAATTACAGTCCTGGAAGTCGTGATGCAGAAGGCCATAACTCCAAACACTGAAATCCTGAAAGATCAAAAACCTGAACTTTAAAAAATAATCTTGAAAATTACAATCCCGAAAGATTAAACACCTGAATGTTAAAATCTTGAAAGTTAAAGTTCCCAAAACTGCAATCCCTGTGGAAGAATCTACATGGGAGGAGTAGAAAGCTGAATGAATAACAACAAAACTTAAGTTTAATAAATGAACCATTCATCTCCATTGGCATTCCTTCCACCTAATAAATTCCCAGGAGCTTTAAATGAATTAAAACCTCATTTAGGTAATTTGAGTCTAGCTATGTGCACGGTCGGATGAGAAGATACGTATACACCAGGCTCAGTGCCCATAGAATGCATGTGCCCATACTTAAAACAACACAGAACATGGCACAGAAGGCGAAGAAGTTTGACAGAGAATGCTCATGTGGATGTGAGCATCCTTAATCACTTTCCTGTCACTGGGACACAAGACCCAACACCTGCAATGTGAAAGAGAGTGTTCTTGAGGGTCCCTGTTTCAGTCCATGACTCCAAAGCAAAAACAGCAGTGGAAGGGCCTGTGCAATGGAAAGCTGCTCACCTCACAGAGGCAAGACATTGAGGAGGGAAGGGTGAAGCCAGAGAGGAAGATGCCGTAGACCTTTCCAGGGCACACCACCAGTGGCTCCTTCTTCCCACCACACTCCATTCCTAATGACACGTTCAGCTCCAAACTCATCTGTGCATTCATGACTAGAGCCCCCACCATGAGCTAAGCAACTTCCAAATGCATCACCTCTGAACACAGACCTTTGGGGGTCAGTCTAGATCAAATCATTACAGTGTTCATCAAGTTATAGAAGTCCAAAAAGAGCAGCCCCTCAGGGGAGTCAAATGTGAATGTGCTCAATACATGTTTTCAATCCTCTTGGGTATCCAACCAGCATGGATTTGCTGAGTCATATGATAACTCCGTGTCTCCTTACTTGAGAAACTGCCAGATCTTTTTTTTTTTGAGACAGGGTCTTAGTTCAGGCTGGCCCTGAGCTCACTATGTAGCCTAGGCAAGCCTCAAACTCAGCAATCCTCCTGTCTCTGCCTCCCAAGTGCTGAGCCACCACACCTGGCTAGATCTTTTTTAAATTGGCTACCTCATGTCACGTTACTATCAGGGTTTTGGTTTCTCCATATTCTCTCCAACACTTGTTATCTGACTTTTTAATTCTATGTGCTTATTTTTAATGATCATTTTTTCAGCTGAATGTGGTAGCACACAGCTGTAATGCCAGTGTTTGCGAGGCTGAGGGAGGAGGGTCACCATGAGTTCAAAGCTGGTCTAGACTACATAGTGAATTCAAGGCCAGCCTGAACTACATCATAAGACTCCGTCTCAAAAAACAAAATTAATTCATTAATTAAAATAAAATAAATGATCACTCTGTTCTTCTTAAAACAACTTACAAACTTCATTCAATATTTCCAAGACATTTCAGACATGCAAGAGTATCACATTTTCACTTATACAAGTAACCCAAAGTATAAATAATTTAAAGAGCAAAACTCAAGATATCTACTAAGAAACAGAGAGATAGATTTTTTTTTTAAATAGTAAGGGGACAGAAACAATGGAGGGAGTGAGGAGTAAAGGTTGAAGGGGAAGTAAAAAAGACATGCTATGTACTTATACCAACTCCCGCAATGAAAGTAACCATTAGGTACTGCAAATATGAGCTAATAATGAAAATTTTAAAATCTTAGTTGAAGCACATTTTTTTTTTTTTGAGACAGGGTCTCGCTTTGTAGTTCAGGCTGGCTCTGAGCTCACTATGGAGCCCAGGCAAGCCTCGAACTCAGCAATCCTCCTGTCTCTGCCTCCCGAGTGCTGGGATGACAGGCGTGAGCTGCCACACCCAGCACTGTGGTATGTGGTATTGATGGCTGGTGGGCGTGAGTCTCCATGCCCAGCATTGTGTGTGGTTACCGGGGATTGAACTCAGGACCTTGCGCTTGCGAGGCAGGTGCCGGAACCATTGAGCTAACCCTCTGGCCCGAAGCACATTTTAAATAGTACTAATCAACTAGATTTGTACTTGGTGAATATTCTCTGTATTTATCTATGAATAGCCAACAATGAAAGAATGATTTCTAAAAAGAATACTCTCAAGATTTTTGCCCAGATTTATCAAACTCTCCAGCTTTTTGGTTATAGAAATTTTCCTTTCCATTTTTAAGAAACAGTACAATAATTGCCTTTCAATTCCTTGCAGTCACTCCAGGTCTCCAACACACTTTTCCCACAAATCACCACTTCTCCGAGATCACTTTGCATTAAGTCAGTGTGGAAGACTGGCTGTCCACATGAGAAAAATGTTTTCATGAAAATAGCCCCAAACACAAATGCTCTCTTGGGGGGAGGAGATAAATTTATTTTGGTAACTTTCCACTAATTCATTTTTATTTCCCTATATGATTCTTATGTTAGATAAGTGACATGACATGAAATACTAAATCAACATTATAAAAGGTTATATAATCACAAAACTGAATAAAGTATGTTCAGTAGATAAATGCCTATATTACTTTATAAATGTATTGGGCCTAATCCTTTTGAATTGACCCATCTATTCTAATGAAAATATTTCCCTGAATATTCTAATCAGACTCAGATTTTAAATAGAAAGATGACTTTTTGTATTTTTTACCAAAGTGTATCGCATGATTCTCATCATTTAAAAATTGTGTCTAACAAGGAATTTATTTCATGGTTATTCACACCCAGTTTAATAACTCCATGTATCTAAAAACTGAGCGGTAGACACTTTGAGTCAAAACATTCAATTACCTCCTGACTTTTCAAGTAAACTGAGAGCTAAAAGTTAGCAGAATGATCAGGAACTGTGTTCAAATAAAGTCAACCTGTCCCCTGGGTCCTGGGAGCTGGCATGGTCAATGTTTGTCATGTATGGAAAACTGAAGAGAGTCATGAGATTAGAAGCTGTACAAGAAATCTCAACCACTCCAAGTTCTTTCATAAATCCACAGTATCTGCATGAGTCTATTACTGAAATTTTCATTAATTTTCAGAATACCAGAAACTTTTATACTTAAAATACAAATAGAAAGAATTTTATTACCAAGTGATTTTAATTGTCTGACATTTTGAATGTCTAATTAAAAGCCAAACTGGTGTAGCACGCTTAAATTAAGGCTCTCTGTAAATCTAAACAACATGTATAGAGCTTCTCACTTTTCTAGGTTGAGTGACACATGCGCTTATTTGGACCAAAGCCTAAACCTAATTCAACTTGCTTTCTGCTGAAGTCCTTTCCAGTCTTTTGAATCAAACCTCCAGAAAGGAGAACACATCTCGTCAGTACCAGCATGCTAACTTAGAAAGCTAATGGGCTTTGGGAGTAGCAAATTACGATATGATCTCTCTCTGTTTCAAAAAAAGCTTCTGAATAATACTCTGCCATAAAGAATGATAAGTTTGAGTCGTTTATACTCAAGTGGACATACCCTGAAGACATAAGTGAAATAAATAGGTCACAGATGTGTAAATACCACATCTTTTCTGTGCTATGAGAAACTGAAGATATAAACAAGTTCTAGGGTATATGGTAGATGCTGTGAAACAAAAAATATTCAAATGGTAAAGGGTAGGGGTATCTAATGTGGGGGGAAAATGTGATGGTTAAAAAAAGGAAATAAAACATGTATATACAGGGCTAACGGTTGTAGGGTGGGCAAGGAAATGAGAAAAAATGAGAATTAATTCGTGTCATATACTGCTACAAATTTTCAATGTCGATTGTGATCATGATCACAATCGACACTATATATATATATATAAAATGTACCAATATTATCAATTAATGTTTAAAATAAAAAAATAAAGCTTGAGCTGCGTCTCTATAGGGACATCTAGTGGCAACTGGGGATCAATGCAGCCCGCAACTCCTAGGCAACCTTGGAACAGCCCTTCAAGAAGAAAGAAGACAAACTTGGGTATTATAGATAGCGTCCACTTAGAATACTTATAACAGCAACTGACCACGCGCATACACACACACAAAAAAAAAAACTTGAAAAAGCAAAGTATTTGAACTGGATCGTTTTTTCGTAATAATAGATAAAGGCTTAGAGCCAGGACAGATAGCTACATACCAGTTTCCTATTTTAAGCCTTAAAACTGTAATAGTTTTACCAAAATTAATCTTCCTAGAAACATCAAAAGTTACAATAAGCCCCAATTTCCCTTTATGTTGTAGAACATTAGCTTTAATAGCCTTATATTGTAAAGCAATATGACCGTAATTTTTTTAAAAACCAATAGAAAACTAATGATCTGTCACAATTGAAATCGTTAAAATGAAATAACAGTGAATTTTAGTTAAAATATTTAGTACCCTTGAGATATTTTCTAATGAGACTCTTATAGAGATCATTTTTGCTTCTTCTTTTAAAAAATGAAATGAAAATGAAGTAAAAACTTAGGTTGGTGCCAATACTGGTTTCCCCATGCAATTATTTTTGGGGCATTTGAGTATTTCTGGAGCACTGCAGGCCAGAGAATGGGATAAGGCGGAATGCTTAGATTGTGGTCTGAAAGGGAGGCATTATTAGGGATGAGGGGTTTTGATTTTAACTTAATTAATCACCTTAACCATTTCAACAGACCCACGGTGGTGGTGGGGGGGCTCGGTGAAGGCTGACCCCCAGAAGGGACACTTCATGGGTGGTGGATTCTGTTTCTACCTCACCTTCTGGCCCTGAATCCTTCCTCTTGGGCAGGACCTCAGCCTGTGGCCCTGCATGGCTTTTCCTTTCCTTTTCTAAAAATGCTGTCTCCTTTCTAAGAATGACTCTTGACTGTATTTCCCTACTCTGACTAGCATTACTTAAATAGCTATGGGTCGATTCGCACTCACACAGGTTTACAGAAGCAAAAAATGGCATGTGTCACCGCTGTCCAATTATCAGGCAGCCTCTGTGTGGTCAGTCCTGTGGGCAGGTGGCTGGGAGCTGCTCACACTTGCTGTCTTTCTGTGGAGTCACTTAGCTTTTACATGATGAAATGATTGGTCACTGACTCTTACTGGCATGTGTTACAGTGAATTGAACTGAAGGCCTTCCTGCTGAACTAAATCACCAGCTCTTTCTGACTTTTTTTTATCTTGAGACAAGATCTCACTAAGTTGCTAATGTGATATTGGATTTGAACTTGAAATCCTCCTGCCTCAGCTTCCCATAGTGCTGAAATCATGTGCATGTGCCACCATGCCTTGCTGAACTCAAGACAGATTGATACATATGGATATATATCTAGAAAGAAGTATACCTGTATGTGTGTTATGTGTATTCCTTAAGACTGCCCATTGAAGGGCTTGATAGCAATGACACCTCAAAAGCAATGAGCACACCCACCTAGTGTCCAGATCTCGGCTTCTCGTTACCATTGTCCAGTAAAAGACACTAACACCCCCGCCCCAGGAGAAATGGCTGCCTACAGAGAGCCTCAAAGCAAGGGATGCCAAACCCAGGTCTTAGTGTAACAGCTCAAAGACATGCACAAAGAAGGATGGAACTATATTAAAACAGAGTCCATAGTGAACAAACTTATCCTGGCTAAATTAGGGGTGATTTGAGCATTGAATACAGTGAGTACTGGAATCTAACCTAGTGGATTAAACAGGAAAGGAACATATTCAAATAAGTAAAGAAAGCAAGCTTTGGTGGCACATACCTGTAATTCCACCTTTCTGGGAGGCTGAGGCAGGGAAATCACAAGTTTGAGGTCAAAGTGGGAAATTTAGCAAGACCCTGTCTCAAAAATACAAAAAAGTAGGGGCCAGAGATTTAGCTCCGTGGTTCCAGCGCCTGCCTCACAAGCACAAGGTCCTGAGTTCGATCCCATCAACCACATATAATGCTGGGTGTGGTGACTCACACCCATCAGTAATCAATACCACATACCACAGTGCCGGGCATGGTGGCTCACACCTGTTATCCCAGCACTCGGGAGGCAGAGACAGGAGGATTGCTGAGTTCGAGGCTTGCCTGGGCTACATAGTGAGCTCAGGGCCAGCCTGAACTACAAAGCGAGACCCTGTCTCAAAAAAAAAAAAAAAAAAAAAGTAAAAAGGGCTACAGAAGTGGCTCAAGGCAAAACCCAAAGCTGAATCTCCAGTACGAAAGGGGGGAGTTAAATGAAATGAAAAACATATCGTGTACATATTAAAGTGCTGCCCTACCAGATACCTATTACAAAGGGAAACAGCAACTTCACAGTGAAGTCTGGGAGTCACCAGCTTAAAGAAGCATCCTTCAGCAACAGGACAGAGCAGGACACCCTGCTAGCCACACAGTTTAGGCTGCCCTGCGATTGGAAGAATTTTCACTCCCTGACTCACACCGGACTCATAAATGAATCTAATCTCAAGACATTAGACAACACAAACTAACATTCTTCAAAATACTTGGCCTTCTGTTTTCAAAAGTGTCAAGGTCACCCAAGTCAAGGTCAGGCTGAAGAACTGCTCCAAAAGAAAGAGACACAACTAAACCCAGGAGGGAGGGGCTTCACTGAACCTGTGGCTGCTGGCGGCACCTTCAGGCTCTGACAGAACTTTAACCAACCCTGAGAATACACTCCAAGAATGTGACCAGGAAAGTGATGTGGTGGTTAATGGTGCTCATGAAAAATAATGTTCCTGTTAGTATGAAAGACACATGAAACTACTCAACAGTGAGGAACATACTGTCAATGTTTCGAGGAAAAATACATTTTTTGCAAAAGTGCTACATTTAGAACTTTTCTACAAGCTTATGTTATTCCAGAATTTTACAGACTATATAGGAAAGTCTAACCATTTGAATCTAATTGTTTTCACAATAATCACAACAAACTCACAAGTGATTTTCCAAGGGGAATGGGAAAAATGAAACTTAAGATGTGTTACATACAAGTACAAATTCTCAATTTGAATGTGATCATAATGTATAGATAAAGTCTACCAATAAAATCATTTTTTTAAAGTAACTCATTTTCCATATTTGTTCAATGAATCTATTTGGTTGGAAAACTCATCACCCTGAAACTATTTAGAATCCAGTACAGATTTCCTCTATTTAACATAACTTGCTCGAATATTAGCTAATATGTCTATACCAGAGAAGATAGTGAGATTCTAGGAGAAAGTAAGAGAAACAACCTCTCTGTGCCTCCACACTTCTGTTCTGCTGAGGAGATTGGGCACAAGCAAGTAAGATAATTTCAAATAGTGATAGTGATTGTGGTGAGAAGAAAACCAAGTAATGTAAGAGAAAGTGGACTGGGTGGGAAAAGGGGATTTGGAGAACTTTCCTGGGAAAAATGACATTCATACAACAAGAACATCTGGGTAAACACAGCTGGGGTAAGACACTGGGGTCATCAGCCAGAACGAGCTTGGTGTCTTGCAGGAACAGGTATCGTAGCTGGAACACACAGATCAGGGAAAGGACAAGACCTGAGGTCCAAATCAAAATGCAGAGGCAAACTCATGATTGGCTTAGCATGGTGGTACATGCCTCTAATCCCAGAGATAAGGAAGCTGAGGCAGGAAGACTGCTATAAGCTCAAGGCCAGCCTGGGCTGTATTATGAGTTCATGACCAGCCTGAAGTACACTGCAAGACCCTGGCTCAAAATAAATAAGTAAATAAATAAATAAACAAACAAACAGGAAATTAGGGTTAAAAGGTAGTGTTACAGGAGAAATGGAAATCGTTTTGGTAAAACAAGAGCAAACAAGCCCCCCCCCCAAAAAAAAAAAACATATAAGGTAATAATTGAAACAAAAAAAAATGGGAGTAGAATTTGGTCTTGATAATGCTAACAACATGACTTTATAAGATCTGTGGTTTGGGTGAGAGGACTCCACCTATTTGAATTTTTGGTCTACTTTAGTGTTTAACTTCCTAATGTTGACAGGAATGAAGTAAATAGAAGCCTGTTAAGCCAGATACAGACAAGTAATAGAGGAGAAGGAAAGGCTCCTTCAGATGAGCCCTGCAGGGGAAACAGTCCCTTTGTCCTGGCAAAGGTAGGAATAGTAATAGTTTTTCTTCAAAAGAAATGTTGATGGACACAACATGTGCTCAGATTTGTCATTTTAAGTGAGATGGGGGAATGCATTTATGATTTTAAAAAAACAGGAAATGAGATGTCGGGAAATACTGTAATCCTGGAGGTCTGCATCATAAATTGGAACAGAAAGAGGGAGCTCAAAGAAATCCGAATTGCAGCCCTGCGCTCTGGAAAGTTAATTAAGGGGCATAGAGCCTTGCGAGGGCGGAGAAGGCCATACTGAGAGCAGGATCACAGGATCAATCAAAACCTAGAGAAACGCATGACTGGAGCCCACATCCCGCACCAACAAACTCTGCAATGTGAAACGATCCCCCAGGATTCATTTTCCTTGCTGACAAGGAAAGGATCCAGAATTGACAAGTCTTTTTTTCTTCCCTGAACTTTTCTTCCCTGTAAAAATCAGATTCTTCCAAAAAGGTTGAAGGGTCCTAACCTGCTCGCCAGGAGGAGTCTCAGAGCCTGGGGGAATGATTCCTATCTCCACAGGTGAGAGGCCAGCAATAGAGCCAGAAGTCACCAAACAGACTTAGTCACAAAGATATCTTACTTCCCATCTACTCCTCTAACAGCCCCTTGTTCTGTCCAAACTATCACGTATCCCCCCCCCAGTACTATTCTACTCTCTGTATATAAATATGAGGTACCAGCCCCCAATTACAACCACCTTCTTGAGTTTCATTTCTCTTTGAATTGCACAATGGTATGTGAATAAATTCTGTCTTTTCTCCTGCTTTTCGGCCTATTATCAATTTGATTCACAAGATCCCCAGAACTAAATTTTGGGGGCCCAGGAAAAGTTTTTCTTCTCTGACAGAAAGGAAAAAAATTACTTTTTTTAATAAAAGGAACACGGCAGGCCGGAGGTTTAGCTCAGTGGTTCCAGCGCCTGCCTCACAAGCGCAAGGTCCTGAGTTCGATCCCAGTGACCACATAGAATGCTGGGCTTGGCAACTCACGCCCACCAGCAATCAGCACCACATACCACAGTGGCAGGTGTGGTGGCTCACGCCTGTAATCCCAGCACTCAAGTGGCAGAGACAGGAGGATTGCTGAGTTCGAGGTTTGCCTGGGCTACGTAGTGAGCTCAGGGCCAGCCTGAACTACAAAGTGGGACCCTGTCTCAAAATAAATAAATAGGGCCGGAGGGTTAGCTCAGTGGTTCCGGCGCCTGCCTTGCAAGCACAAGGACCTGAGTTCGATCCCCGGTTACCACATATAATGCTGGGCGTGGTGGCTCACGCCTGTAATCCCAGCACTCGGGAGGCAGAGACAGGAGGATTGCTGAGTTCGCGGCGGCTTGCCTGGGCACCATAGTTAGCTCAGGGCCAGCCTGAACTACAAAGTGAGACCCTGTCTCCAAAAA
>PVIC010032030.1:0-20936 GCA_004025085.1 Thryonomys swinderianus
CTAAGAATTTCTTTTATTTTTCTCTTTGCTTTTCTTTTCATCCTTTCTTTATTCCAGGAAGCACTACTTTTACTTTTGCTGATTTGGGGAAAGCAGTCAAGCACGTGGTTGTGTTCTGAGAAGGGAGGTCAGGAGAATGATCTAGAGTGAGTGGAGGCGGCCAGCTTCATGAAATGCCATCAGCAGGGTGGCCTGGCAGGCCCAGGTCCATGCCTGTGCCCACAAAGATCTAGTTCTTTGTGCCTTGATCTCAAGTATCCACCTCCTCACTACCTCCCTAAGTCTTAGACTTCTATTTGCCTTCCATTGACTAAGGATTTATCTCTTGGCAAAATTTAAGTATTTCTTGAGGTTCTAAATATTAAACTGTCATCATGAATACCTTGGAGGGGATAAAGTTATTGTAAGACTTTTATAGAACTTGATCAAGAGGATAGGGCCTGTGATCGGGAAGTTTCCTAAGGCAGCAGTCTGACTTTTGGGTAGGGATTGTTGGGATAGTTCCTATGGTTAGAATATCAGTACAACATGGTGGCTGTAGAGACTGTTAGGGGAACTAGAATTTCTCAGGGAGGCAGAAGGGAGGTGCAGTATTAAGTTTCCCCTGTTTGACAGTGTGGTTTAGAGCCTGAAGCACTGGGAAGTTATGTGAAGTCTTTTTTTCCTTGGGTAAGGGAGACTTAAAGTTCTCATCAGAGGTCAGAGGGAAGCAACATGAAATCTACACAAAAGCCAGGACAAGACAGGCTAATTAACTTCCTCCTTTTCCTCCCACTGCCTGGCCTGATATTTGACATGACATTTAAAGCTATCATACAGATGTGGGGGAAACTGTGGTGACATGCATGCTCTCTGGAGTTTGTAGGGTATCAAGGTTAATTTCTGCCCTCCACATGAAACCCTTTTCTGAGCCTCCCTTTAGCTTTCTCCAGAACCTAGCCCAATGTAGAATTTTGAGTACCTTCCTAGAGGTATGGGCAGGTGGGATACATTCTTGAATTCAACAAAAACAGTTAAATGAAGTCAGTGCTGAAGGTAGGAGAGGAGAACAGCACAGAAGCAGATAGATTGCTTTCTCAGAATCATCTGGGGAGCTTGTTAAAAATGCAGGCCTCTGGGAGTGAGGCCTAGTTATCGGCGTGGATAGCCAACCTTGCTACCTATTAAACTTTGAGAACCTTGAGAGAGTGAGAATGTGTGAGGTTAACTGGAAAAGGCCTCTTGGGAGAGGTGGACTTGAATTTCAGCATCTAGTTGATAGTTGGTTTAGATACTGACCTTGGACGTGGACCTAAAAATCCTGTTCAGTTGGGGACACCAGACTCTCATTGGAGAGTGTAGGAAGTATCCATCCCATCCTCTAGATGGCATCTCTGAGAATGTGTTGCCACTAGCTTACTTTCACCACTTGGGTGCTAATCACTGAGGGGACAGAAGTGCTGTGGGAGGTGGCTGAGGATGGTGTCTGCTGAAGTGTTTGGTTCATGTTGCAATGGAAGTACAGCTTGCAGGGCAAAATGGTAGCCTGGCAGAGCCTGCTTCCTGGGGTGGGCTGGGGGAAGAATGCTGTTTGTGGACAGCCTTTGTTCTCATTTGTGAACCCAGCAGTTGTGCCACTTCCTGTGTGGCCTTCACCTGTGCAACAGCTACATGTGTTGGAGGAACTGACCAATGCTGCTGATGGAAAAGGGGTCATTTTTGTCCCAGTAGATGAGTGGGAAAGATCTGGGTTGTGATTGGTTCCTTCCTCCCTCAGTGCTGCTTGCCTTCTGCTCGATCCACTTGTGCTGGCTTTATCTGATCGGGAACATAGTGTTTTCCTGTTGGGGCGGGTGGTGAAAAGGAGAAAGAACAGTGCCAAGGAAAGAAGGAATGTCAAAGAGAAGGGAACACATCCCTGCTATGATACTGAGTGACTGCTGCACATACAGACAGGCACTGGCTCTCTGCAGTGCAGTGGTGTTTCTGGCCTAGAGATGCTGACTGTCACTGGAGAAAAGAACGTCTCTGCAGCCAGCAGGGTGGGATGGGGGACCATGCCAACAGGAATGGCTGTGCTTGCTCTGACCATCATGAAAGAAGGAGCCACTGTGGAAGAATTGTTTGAAACAAAACAGCAACAGTGACACAAAAATCTACTAATAAGGCTCTTTTCTGGCCAGTATCCTGTCCTCTCTAATTGCACTGCAGCTCAATGGCAACTCTGGCAGGCTCTTGGAACATTTTATTTGACTTTTGGAGGGGCTGCATTTATAAGGCTTTTGAGGCTCTGTGGGAGTTGGAGAAATGAGCAGTGGTGGGCTGGGGAACACCAAGGAGCCAAGTTGGATGAATTGAAGCCAGTCTTGAGTAAAATTCCCTGCTGAATGGGTTCCCCCTGGGCTTGATCCAATGGGTAATGTTTATGTTTTTGGGTTCACTACGTATGGGGGAAGAGCTCACGCAGATGTTCTTTATCAATCTTTATTCCCTTTCCTTCTGAACATGAGGCTGAATAGAATGTTTTGCTCTTGATAACTAGAGGGAGGGGAGTAGAATCAATTTTATTCTCCAGGCCCAAAGGTACGACGTGGTCCAGAAGCTTGAGCACATCAGTGCACCATAGTTTCTATGGTGTTCACAAGAGCACATGGGCATCTACTTCATGGTCAGACCCCTCTTTCTCAGCCCCTTGTGGTCTAGATCTGATGCCACAGTGAAATTCTGCCATTTCAGATGCCTCTTGAGTTCTTTAGAAGTTACTTTGTCATTACAATATTTGGATACACGGTCTCTGGACAGCCATAAGCTGGGACCAAACATAAAGATCAAAGGCTCTTGGTCAGTAAGTGAACATACTGAGCCTTCTGTATTAATCCTGTGCCTTTAGCATATCAGCAGTGGCCTGGAGGAGCCTCCAAGAGACTGCTGATGGCAGATAGCCATTGTTTTCCCAGGCCTGTCCCACTGTGAGTGGTTCCAAATCACTTTGAAAGATGTCACATTTCTCAGGGAACTGGGCCCCAAAGACCCTTCACATTATTTGACCTTACTGCAAATTGTCCAACCTCTTGGAACATGGGCTTGCTCTTCTGTAGACAGAAGTAGGTGATTTCCTTCCAACAGACCTTGCAGTGGTGCTAGGAGGCCCAAAGTAGATGATGGATATGAAAGTAATTTGTGAACTGAAAAGTACTGGCCACTTGTGAATGTTGGTTTCTTTTTATTCACAAAAGGGGAGACTGCATGTCACTTTTCTCTGGAGAAAAGAGGAGGGTTTTGTTTTCTTGTGTTAAATGCTTGCTGGAATCTTGTCCCTTTCAGGTAATTACAAAATGATAGGAACAGAGCCTCAGAGATAGCTTCTTGGGTAGTGGTGGCTTTTCTACCTCAAAGTAGCCTTTTAAGAAGAAACCATGAGGCAGTAGTGGTGCTAGGCAGGAACCAAGGAGTGCACAGTTTGGCTCTGCCTGCTTCCTCCCTTTCCTTCCCAGCTCCCGATTCTTGGACATGTCTCCTTCCCAATTTGAGTTCTTCAGAAAGTTGCAGCCTGTCACATGTTGGAGTTCCCAGGAAGAACAGGTGCTGTGGGAGGCTTGCTGTCTTCAGCTGCCTGATGGAGACCAGGAGGCCTGGATTGCCAGAATTTCTGTTAGGAGGTGAGAAGAATGCATTGTGCTGTACCAAGCAGGGACTGCAAGATGGCTTTTAGGCTTGGAGTCCAAGGGGGTCCTTGACCTGAAGTCCCTTAGGTTTTGCTTCTGCCCAGGATTCTCAGTCTCTAGGGCCATAGCCTTGCCGTGTATGTAGCCAGTGTGATATATAAGGGCTTCTGAGAAGAGCAAAGACAGGACAATCTGCCATCTTTCTACAGGCTTTAGGCAGTGCCCAGGGGCTGGAGCCCCACAGTCTACTCTTTTCTCTGATATAAAAATGAAGCCACCTGGCATACCCTCACTCCCTTTCTTGTTCATTCTGTTGGCAATCACTGAGAGTTTGCAAAGTCCAAGGCTACTATATTAGGGATTTTAGGGATCACAAAGATTATTGGAAACCAGATCCTACTTTCATGGGTTTATGTCCAAGTCAGGGAGAAAAATACAGAGGAGAAAGCAATGTGAAAATGAAATATAAGGGAGGGAAGAGCAGGGAAAGCTTCTTGGATTCTGTGATGTTCGAGTTGGGTATTGGAAAAATCAGGATTTGGCCTTAAGTGGGGAAAAGGTGCAGCTGGCAAGACATGCAGGAGCAGAGATCAGGAGAACAGAACCAGGGGTCGAGGGGAGACTGAGGATCCGGCAAGAGGGAGAGGGGTGGGGGGACAAGGAGGAGTGTACGTTCCTCCTGTGAGTCTCCAGTTCACAAGGAGGAAGCTGAGGCTGAGGGAACTGAAGTAGCTTGCTCAAGGGAAGGCAGGTTAGTTACATGGCAAGGAGAATTCGAGCCCATGACTGTGTGACATAGGAAGAAAGGGTCTTCAGTGTTTTCTTGGTCACACAGGCCATACGTCATAGGGAGGCACAGGGAGGCAGTCAGGCTTCTGGCCTTCTGGATGGACCCCAGATTGCAGGGTGGCTGAGCATTTGGCTTTCTGCACTCCTTTCTTATTGGAAGAGCCATTTGCCTCTGTGTGGGAGGAAGGGAAAGCCAGGATAGTAGAGACAGTGGGGTGAAATTTAAGACGTGGCCTTCGCTGTGGATTTTCATTCCCAGGTCCCTGTCAGACCTCTCCTCTTTGGCCCCACTGCCATCCTCCCCCGCATCTTCAACCTCCCCTGGGGTCCATGCAGCTTGGTCTGCACACAGCGTTGTTCTGCACTTGTTCCTTTGTTGCTGTGAAACAGGCTCCCGGCACAGTCAGCTTCTGTGTGGGAGGACCGGTGGCTGTCTTTCAGGCAGGCATTTGCTGAGAGCAGGCTGTGTGTGAGCCCAGCTTCCAGTGATTCCGGCCTTCTCGAGTTGGTGGTGGGATGAGGCTGTGCCGAGGGGACTGGCTGTGAAGGATGAGTTCAGGGTGGGATGACGGACCGCTTCTGGGACCAGTGGTATCTCTGGTATCTCCGCTTGCTCCGGCTGCTGGATCGAGGTATCGTCAGCGTGTGTGTGTGTGTGTGTGTGTGTGTGTGTGTGTGAGAGAGAGAGAGAGAGAGAGACAGAGACAGAGACAGAGACAGAGACAGAGACAGAGACAGGGAGAGACAGAGAAAATGAATGCAACAGAAAAATAGCAGAGAAGGATGTGACAACAAAAAGAGAAAAACAAGGAATTAAACAGCAGGAAACAGGAGACCCATGGAAAGTAAAGAAAGGCTGTTTTCTGGGGACATTTACAAACCTGCTGGACATGGGGAGCATAGGGCCGTTTGGAGAGCAGCTGTATGGCAGCTATGTGATATATCTTGCTAGGTTTTTGGTCAGATTCAGTGTCATAGTCAAAGACAAGTGAAGCCTTACTTTGCTGCATTCTTCATGGAGCATCCAAGGAACAGTGCAGAAAGGAGAATGGTCACTGTGCTTAGAAGCAGTGGGGAAACCAAGGTAAACTCAAGTCTCAGTTCCGCTGATGAGGTTTGGGACCCTGGCTGGTTTTTGTGGCCTTCCTGAGTTTGTTACTCATCAGTGAAATAGGCATGACAGGACCTACCTACTGTGTTGCTATGGAGTTGCTTAGCTCATACATGTGAAGCATGTCCATCATAGCTCATGTGCGCATTTGGTACTAAATGCTAAGTTGCTCCTGCCTGCCTCTCAGCATCATGGAGCTAAGAGCACCTGTCCTGAGAGCAGTTCCTTCTGTTAATTATCCGTAAGTAGAGCTCATGCATAATTTGAGGTTGGTGAAAAGGAAAAGGAGAGTCAGTTTGATTTCTTAAGTTAATATGACCTCAGTATATTTCACTGTCATTTGGGATCAAAACCTGGTAATGTCACACAAATCCAGACATTCTGTCACAAGGAAAAACTACTGTGAACTTCGTTTAGTAATTGAGTTTTTTTTTTTTAAGTGTTGAATGTTAGTGGGCTTTGGCTCTTTAAGATGTTTTGGCAGGAATGAGACCAAACACGTGGTGGGAAAGATGATCCTGGAGAAGCCCTATGGAAACCCTAAGGTGTTTTCATCTCCCTTGGGGACAGTCTCAGGTGTGCCAGGAGATCAACACTTACTGGAAGCAGAGAACAGGAGAACCAAGACTCTCCTGGATGAAAAACCAAAGGTGAAGGAAACCAAACCAGTACTGCGGAAGCAGTCTGTCACTAACCCTGAGGACCTGACCCATGTGAGCCTGGACTTGAGATGACAATGTTAAGAACAGACCAAAACTTTGTAGTGGCGGAAATCACAGGCTATGAGAAAGGGAAGAACATCACCTCCTTGTCTGTGTGGTCTCAGGCAGATGACTTAACTTCTCTGTGTCTCCTTCATTTGTAAAAAGATGATAACAGCAGTAGTACTAATGTGGGTTGTTGTAGGGGTTAAATGAGAAACTACAAGTGAAATACTTATCCCAATGCCTGGCATGTACAAATGTTAGTTTTCATTACTTTAAATGGTAGTTTTCATTACCAAGACAGTTCATTCTTAATCTCTTTCATATATCCTTGGAAAGACATATAGAGGTGGTATATAAAATTAGAAGCTGAGAAGAAGTCCGATTAAGAATTATTACAGGCCTAGAAAAGATTTATACATGAGTGAATTAAAACAAGATTCAAGCTAGCATGTAACACTAATTTTAGTAAGAAACCAAATGATAATGTATAAGCTATAAGAATAGTTTGTTTTCAATTTTTAGAAAATGTTTGAGTCCATGAATTGCAAATGCTGGTTCAACTTTTGGCTCCATTACTTTCTAAGTACCTTGAATAAATTATTTATCCTTACTTCATAAATTGAAAAATGGGAACATTGATTAAATTTTAGAGTGTATATTTTGTTTGTCCATGTGAAAGTGTCACATAATTAATTTATGGATTGGTAGATTAACCTGTTCCTCCAGATAGCAAAGGTAGATTGCCAGAATTTTGTGTTCTCCCATGCCTGTTCAATCACCATGTGTGACTATAATCTGAAATCTTACGGTTTTTCATATAAATGGTGTCCTTTGGGCTTTCCATAATGTGAGACTGTAGGTTAGCAGTTCCTGACTGCATTTCTGACTGCAGAAGGCATCTGATTTTAAGACTGCTGAAAGCTGGGTATTGATTTTGTTGCCAAGTTCTAGCTACTGGGTAATATATATGTCTATTTGTGCACACTTGCATCCTGTTAAAACAGACTATTTGGATATAGCAACTTTAGCAACTAATATTACCTAACATTGCATAGAGAATGGCACACCTTACAGACTGAGCTACCCCATAAATATCATTGAACTAGTTCAATAAATATTCAGTGAATGAATGAATGATGAACCCTCTTTCAGAACAGTGAAAAATTTTCTTTTAGGTCTCTATGGTAACAGAATTTAGCTCCTTTCATCTGTTTTAGAATTTTATGTCATTTTCCCTTCATCATTGTTGTGCCTTATATCATCTTGAAAGTAGCAGGCCTCAAGAAAAGAGGGAATAAAATGAGAAGAGGTAGGAAATGATGAGTTTAGCAGAGGAAATGTAAAATAATCAACAAGCTCTATACTTTCCTGAGTCATCTGCTTGGCTGTGACTGGAGAATAAATGAATGTGTGATTTGACATACCTAGGAAAAGAGGAAACAGAACACATCATGGAGCAGAAATAAACTCTTTACAAAGAAATAACAGTGTACACTTGTTGATTGTAGACTGGTCTTTTTTTTTTTTTTTTTTTGAGACAGGGTCTCGCTTTGTAGTTCAGGCTAGTTCTGAGCTCACTATGTAGCCCAGGCAAGCCTTGAACTCAGCAATCCTCCTGTCTCTGCCTCCTGAGTGCTGGGATTACAGGTGTGAGCCATCACGCCTGGCACTGTGGTATGTGGTGCTGATTGCTGGTTGATTGCTGGTGGGTGTGAGTCTCCATGCCCAGCATTGTATGTGGCTACTGGGGATCGAACTCAGGACCTTGCGCTTGCAAGGCAGGCACTGGAACCACTGAGCTAACCCTCCGTCCCTGTAGACTGATCTTTTATCTCCCCCATCATTGTTCTGCTAACAGCAATTTTAAAAAATAAAAGGCATCATTTTCTAGGCCTCTACTGAACGATATGCAAGGATTTATGTGATAATGAACTGCCAGCTTGCTCAGACATTACATTTTGATGATTTGTTCTCATTAATAGCAGATGCTGTTTTTAAAGTGTGTGTTACTGGATGTTTGTCAACTATGCTGACTGTGATCTATGCCTACAGATGTTGGCTAAGGAGATGGTTGCCATGATGGGGACTGTCCATCAAATGGAAAGAGCTCATACAGATAGGAAACATAAAATAAATGCTTAGTTGTTATGATCTGGTATAGCCATGGGGACCTGACAAGTAAGATGGGGCTTTGCATTTCCTTGTTTCTCTGTAATGTTTTTGGTCGCAGAAGGAGAAGAGTAAAAGACTAGTGCTGTTTGTCTATAATGCTCCAGGCAGTGTTTCCCAGCCTGCAGGAACATGTACACTGGTAGTCCATGAGATGATTTCAGGTGGTTTAAAGATGTTGCTTGAGTGTCTGTTGCTGGCCACTACCAGGTACGATCCAGAGGGTAATCTGTTCTTTCCAATGGCTGTTTCTACGGTGCTCTCCACTTCATGCCCTTGTCTCACCTACAGGCCTTCTCAGTCCTGTTTCTCACTTTTCTCCTTGTTCCTACCTCTGACCTCCCTTTACCCTGTTGCACACCCTGCCTTAGTCCCTGACTTTGGATGTCTGCTCACTCAGTGTCCTTGTCCCCTCAGCCCTGTCTCCCAATGCCTGATCTCTACAACACAACCTCATGCTACCTGCTAGATGTACCCCATTCTCTGGTGTTCCTGCCACTCTCCAATCTACCACCAAGCTTCCTTTCCTTCTCATTGCCGTGCTAGGCCAGTATGCCCTCCTCTCCCTGCCCTGTACTCCAGGGCAAGGGTATTTTGTTCCTGCCTTTATGCCATTACTTCCAGTTCACTTATTTCTGTTAAAAATAAGTTTAAGTGAGCTGAGGATGTATCTCAGTGGCACTGCACCTCCCTGGCAAACGCAAGGTCCTGAGTTTGATCCCTAGAACAATAACAGAGAGTGCTATTCTTCTCTTTCGCCTAGTCTGTAGGGTTGAATCTGTTCATTGCCATCTTTTAATGATGCTAGAGAGTAAAGATAAACATAACTGTCCAGCAAAATAACAAAACAGATCAGTTACTATGTGAGGACAGTAAACATGAAGTAAGTATAGGAACATATTAAGGATCAAAGTGTAAAAGAAAATCATTTGGGCACAATTTATGTAACTTTCTTCAGAAATGATGCACAACTATTTTCCATCACTACCTAACTAAACTTTGACTTTTATTCATATTCCCAGGAAAAAGAGTTTTACTTGCCTCCCAGAAGGTTGTCTCAGTCCAGATTGCTTTGAGTTTATAGCTCTCAGTTCTGGATATCTAAGGTTTTGAACATAGGGATGGTGATTTGTCACTGTTGTTGTGAAGAAACCTTTTTCTTTCTTGCTTAGTGTAGCTTTTACTAGACAAGAGGTGAGTGTTGCCCTCACTCTTCTAGAAGCAGAGAAAGGAAAATCCTTTTTTTTTCTTGAGGAGAGATGGCAGGGAGATGGGGAGAATATCTGTCCAGAAGCTTCATGGTATTGGGCTCTACTTTAGTCAGGAATCTACTTGAGTTTTCACTAAAGTCAACCACTCCTCAGTTGATCATTGCTGATCAAATGCTGATCAAATGCTGAACATTCTGATCCAAAGATTGATTTTTTTCCCAGGTGCAGTGTAGGTCGAGTGCAGCTGGGTCATATGGGCCTGATCATTGTGTTTGCCTCTCTTTGGTCTTGTCTTTACCATGCTTGTATCCTGTTTCTGGTCTCTAGTTCCTCTCGCTGGCAGATGCCCTGTCTTTGGGTTGCTTGCTTCTCTGTTGCCTGCACAGCACTGGCTGCTGACTGGCATTCTTGGTGTCTGTGCTTAGACTGCCTGTTACAACTGGTTCCTACCCTGAAAACTCAACTTGAAATGGTTAGCTTTGTTCTTATAGCTGTTGCATATGTGTGATGAATGTGATGTGTGGCTTCTTTGGATCCACCTGTGTGACTTGTTCTTTCCCTCCTGTAGTTAGTGGGAAAAAGAAGAGGAAAACACAAAGTCTGTGTTTGAAGGGTACACAGGGTGATTCTCCTGTGTTGAGTTTCTCTAATTAGAGAAGTTTAGGTTGTAATTATCTTTCCATTTGAGCTGAATATTCACATAATACAGAAAGAAGTTACTTTAACTTAGGTTTTAATTAGTTTTTGGTGCATGATCACTTTCAGAAAAGGAGTAGGCCTTTTGCCTAATAAAGTTTCAAAATACAACCACCTGAAATAGCATCAGAGAACAATTCTGTTATTATACACCAGAGCTTCTTCAATAACCTTCACCTTTTTATGTTCTCCCTCTTGAAATGACTGAACCTTTACCACTCCTTATGATAGTTCTCATTCTTCTCCTTCCATAAAACATTTCTATAACTAAAAATACCTGTGTGTTAAAAAACACGAGCATATGTATAAGGCTAATGTTCAGTGATTTCCATTATGCTCCTGTGGGTGCATTAATACATACCTCAAGGGTTGTTGTGAGCAAGGATAGAGACAATATGTGACCAGTACCTGGCACTGGCAAGTGCTCAGTGTGTGTGCACGTTTCCTCCTGGGTTTCTGTAGTTAGTAGGGAGGTTAGTGACTTCTAGGGGCCTGCTTCCTTGTATTTTCTTCTACATACCCAGGTCAAGGCTATATCCTAATAGGAAACTTAATAACTCACTTTGGCTGAGTGTGTGTGTGTGTGTGTGTATTCTCTCCAGAAAATAATGGATTATCATAGCACTGTTAACAAATTAAAACGAATGATGTTGGCTTAATAATGTCAAATATTTTACTTCCTCTGGTACTTATTATGCTTCTGTAAGATAGGTCACATTAGTTCCCATTTCACAGATGGGAAACAGGCTTGGGTTATTACTTTGCTAAAGCCACACAACTGCTAAAGGAATGCCAAACTGTGTCCAGGGCCTCTGACTCCATATAGGTGAGTAGTATCCTTTACCTACTGCCATGTAGGTTTTAGAAACCCTCATCCATTTGTCTCTTCAGCATGCATGTTGAACTGGATGTCTCGGCATCTCCCTTGTCAGCAGATAGTAGGATTATATCACTGAGGTGCCTTGTCTGTGGTGAAATCACTAGACAAGATGTATCTAGGCCAAGTCCTAGGGGAAGGACACCGATAGCTGCTCTGAGAGGTCCTGGTGTGGGGTTTCTGTCCAGCGAGGTGGAGGTTACCACAGTGCAAGAATAGTTGAGCAGAATTGTGCTTCGCTGGGTATTGCATGGCCTCCTCAGGCCTGTTCTTCTGTTGAGACTTATTCAGTGACCTCTGAGGGCCAAGGGCCAGTGGAAGATGGCTAGAAGTCAGCCAAAATCCCAGTGTACAGATGGTTTTGCTTTCATCTTGTGGTTTGAGGTGATTGTTAGCAAAGAAACTGTCAAAACAGTAAATATTTTTCCTGTTAGTGGCATAAGAAATACTACAGACATGCCAGTAACGGTGAACCTTTTAGAGACTGAGGACCCGAAATGCAACCCACTTACTTGTTGTAAAGTGCCAGTGCTGCAATTATACCTGAATACTGAGGTTTTAGTTTTTTTAAAAAAACTTATACATTAACACCTTTTGTCCTAAAAGAAAAATGCATCTCTTTGCTAAATGTTAGATATTAAATTTCAATTTTTATAAGAAAACTCAAAGCTAAAATCTTGTATTAATAAAAATGAATGTATTAAAAGCCACAGCCAGTCTAAGCAAATATATACATATCTTTGACAGTGTACTGACCAACTCTGTTAAAGCTCAGAGGTGAGGTTCCTGACATCATTGCCTAGGGGCTACTCCTTTCTGAGAATGCACAGGCCCCCCCCCCCCCCCGCCTGAACTGCTACCTGATGCTTCGCTGCTGGTGATGCTGGGATGACTTGGCCTTCAGCCGACAGAGAAGGTTCCATGTGCCCCGGTGTATGCCTGCCATAGGTTCGCCAGCACTGCTATCAACCAAGGGCCCAGAAACTGCAGGGAACATTAGGGTAGGAGGAAGGATTCCTATCCTCGGGAAATTTAAATTTGTGGAAGGGTCCTAAAAGTCCTAAAACAGTTTGAAACCTCTCTAGGTCTCAGCAGCAACCTCTCTAGATCTCTTGTGGCCCCTTTTTCAATAAAGGATCATCTGTAAGTAAGGTCTCTTCTTTTCTAACAATTCATAGTTCTATGAGACAACACCTGCCACATCTACAAAATGTATACCTGTAACACCTTCAGGATATCTATGTGATGCCACAGGCTTTCTTCCTAATGAATTGCTGAATGAGTGCTGTGAATTCATAAAAAGGAGAAATAATTTGATCTGAATGAGGAAATGTTTGTTGATTCACCAAATATCTTCTGAGGATTTACCATATGCTTTGCTCTGTTTGGGGCTCTGAAAATAGAGTATTGAACAATACAGTGTTCTTGTCTTCATGAAGGTTTATTATCTAGTCATGGAAATAGACAAGGCCAAATAACATAACAATATAATGACAGGTAGAATAAAAAGGAGATAACTGACCTAAGCTTTAGTAATTCTTAATTATGAGGCTGGAAATCAGAGACTAAAGAGCATACTTAACGAATGCCAACTAAATCAGGCTCCCTACAGCATCTGTGTGGTTAGAATTGAAGGAGGTTGGAGAGAAAGGTTGAGACTACTTTATGTAAATTCTGGTTCATATGACATGTTACATGTAAATGGTATCAGGGTAAAAGCATTTTGGAAAAATGCACTGAGCAGTATTCATGTATTAGAATAGGTGCTGAAAATAAAAAGAAACATAACATGGGAGGCCATGATCTAAGGAGAGACTCATAGGCATGCGAAGTACTTTACAACAACATTGGTAAGTGGATTTAGGGCTACTGAGGAGAACAAGAGTAGTTAGGTGCCTAGAGGAATTAGAGTAGTATCTTTTCAGAATATTTGTTACTTCAGTTCAGGCATGCAGAAAGAACAAGAATTTGGTGAAAAGAGTGTACTCAGTAGAGCTTGGACAGAGACACAGAGAAGGTCAAAGGGGAGGCAGAGCTAAAGGAGAGAGGAAGTTCAATATGTCTGGAAGGTAGCACATGAGAAGGAGAAGTTACAGGGAACTCCTGAGCACGAGAGCCTGTTGTTGGTAATGGTCATTACAGGTTGGTAATGGTCTTTGCAGGTGAATTGGGATGCACAAGAACTGGATAAAAAGATGACTGACAGTGAAGGAAGAAAGGTTTGTGGAAAGGAAGGAAGAGGGAGACGTGTGAGATGATGTCAGCAACAGGAATTTCTTATGTCCCATATTCAAGGATAGTGGAAAAGTCCATAATAGGTGTGACTGGAGAAGTGATAACAGTTACACTAAAGTTTGAAAGGGGAAGTTGAATTATTGGTGTTGGCTAAAGGATTTAGACTCCTGGAGTTTTTAAGATTACAAAATACCCAATTCCTTCATGCAGCTGACATGTGTCTGTGATTCTAGCAAACAGCTGGGGTAGGAGAAGCATGATTCTGAGTCCTCTGCCTAAAAGGGACAGTATAACTGGTAATAGTTCATAAAAGACAGTACAGAGAGAAGTAAGTAAAATATAGATTGTATTTTTAAAATATTGACATAGGAAAGCAGGGTCTGAGAGATGAGAAGAGTATTCCTTAAGGGCAGTAAGAAAGCTGAATCAATAACTTCTTGGGCAGTTAGGGATCCCCATATGCAAGGAGATGGCGCAATGCTGGACATTTTGGTGACAGAAGGCATTGGTGACTATGTACAGTATTGTTTCAGTGCCTCAATGAGGAAAAACCAGATTGTAGTGGGAGGAGGTGGTAAGGATGAGACAGCAGCAAGCACATATTGTTTGCTTGAGAAATTTGTCAGAAAATGTGAGGTAAAAATAGAATGGTGGTTGGTGGGACACTGGGGTCAAGCAATAGCTTTGTTAAGGAAGGGAGGCCTGAATGTATTTGAGTCTGGGGGAGGTAACCAGTCATAGAAGTTTGAACAGAAATGGATTTATTAACCTATTCAGTAAATACACATTAGGCAATGACAATGAACCCAGGCATTCCAGGCTGTGTGTTATTTGCTGAGGATACAGCATGAATAAGGCATGAAGTCTTCATGAAGTTTACATTCTAGAGAGCAAGTCAGAAATATACAAGTGAAGCAACAGTTGAGTTTGTAAGAACAGCTTGAGATAAGTGCTGTGAAGTGTGGCAGTGGCCTGGAGGAGGTAGAACAGGTTGGGTAAAGTGTGCAGATGGAAGTGGTAGACTGGAGGAGGGGAAACACTTCCTCTGTTGGGAAGAAGAGAGGAGGACTGCTTAAAAATGATTTTTTAAGTAGTTAAAAAAAAGCAAGGGCATGTAATTCAGATGGGATTGGTATTTTTAAGTGAATTATCAGACAGTACCATAGGCTGAGCCTGGAGTGGTGGGCTGGTTCAAGACCTTGGATGATAGGTCCTAATCTGCTTCACTCAAATGTCCATCACTGTGAAATCTAGAGGGTATTGTTGGCATTGTGTGGATGAGGTAACTGGAGGGACACAGTGAAAGTTGACCTGACTAGAAAGTTTGGGAACAAAACTGGATACTATATCTCCATGGAACAGGTTAGAGAAGATTTTTTTTTTTTGAGACAGGGTCTCACTTTGTAGTTCAGGCTGGCCCAGGCAAGCCTTGAACTCAGCAAGCCTCCTGTCTCTGCCTCCCGAGTGCTGGGATGACAGGCATGAGCCACCACGCCCGGCTAGAGAAGATTCTTAATAAAATGAAGAGACAAGTTCCTTCTCTCTCTTCTACTTTGTGGTAGAGCTTCTAATTCTTTTGCTTTACTCCCTATCCCCCCCCCCCAAATTTTGAGATTACAGCCAGGATACCTGATTTTCTCTTTCCTCTCATAAAACCCTGTTCTGAGTCCTGTGTGAGGCACTGGAAAGGAGGCAAGATGTGCTTATGGAAAGGGTTAAAGACTGATAAATCAAGTGGTCAACTGCACTTGTACTTGGATCCTTAAGATTTTGATAGGGCACAGGGAAGAGGGCATTCAGAGTGAAAGAAAATGCAATGAAACTGTCCAGAGATTTGGCAGAAAGTTGTAATCAGAGAAGACTGGGGCTTGATTAGGTAAGAAAAAAAAGTGAATTTACTAGGTCATAAGATGATATTGGGGCAGACAAGAGCGAAGAGGTTTGTTTTTTTAATTTTCTTAGCCTACATATTTTATCCCAGGAAAATGAGAGAATAGGAAGAATCCTCTTGTTTAACACATGAAGAAACTAAAGCCCAAAGAGATGATTTCACTTGTCCTAGAGAGCTCAGCCTTTGCTGAACCACGTGTGAAGCCAGGGGAAAATAAAAGCAACTCCTAAGCCAAGGCCTGGTTTCCTTGTATTCCCTCATAGTTTTAACCCAGTGCCATCTTTTTTTTTTTTTTTTAACATACTCAGTAGTCTTGTTGAAGTAATTGTATGTGGGACAATGGGGAGGCTAGGGAATTCATAGGTTTCAGGTGGGTCTAGTTTGGATTTAGCCTTTTAAATCTCCAATCAAAATTGTTTAAGAAGACACAAAAGCAATATTGTGTTTCTCCATTTTTCCTTGTTATCCTCATGAAGAAGTGTTAGAGTTGGAAGTGGAACCTCCTGGCTCTCCCCTGCTACTGCAGAATAGTGCTCTAAAGAGCCCATCTCAGGGCAAAGACAGAGGAGTGTCTTCTTATAAAACCAGGAGGAAGAATTGGCATGGGGCTTTTAATCTACAATTATTCTAACATTCTGTTAGATGGGATAATGAGCTCCATATTTTATGCACTATTTTAAGCCTGTCTCAAAATAAAATACATGGCCAGGGGTGGCGGAAGGACGTAAGTCTTGGAGACAAAATGGCATGGCTTACTCATCAGTGTTTTCATTTTAATAATCCCACACCCAGTGCAAGTCCCTGAGTGACACTGTAATAGAAACCACATCTTTTTTTTTTTTCTGTTGGAAGTTTCAAGATGAACACAGCCAAATGCTTTGAGACATAATTAAAGTTACAAACTCCCATTCCTGGTAATAAACAGACCTTTCATCCTGGGGGCTTTAGCTAGAGACAGTGTGATTAGAAAGCAGTTGAAATTATAGAGCTATTTCTTCTACTGGTCCCTGGCCCACCAAAACTTCTTTTGTGTGCTCTCTGTCCCTATTCCTTTTTATCCCTGTTCATCTTCATGGCTGCCTCAGCCACATACATACCTACATGCATACATACATACACAGAGCGATGGTGTTGATTCCTTCCCCGGCACAGGGAGAGAACCCCTGCTGGAGGCTGCTGTGTTGCAGGAGGCTGGACTGGGTTGGTGGAGGCCGCACATGCCTAGCAGCAGTAAGAGCAGTGAAAGGAACCTGTCAAACACATGGAATATTGGGGGGGGGGGTGAACAATGGCTTTGCAAGGTGTGCAAGGAGGTAGGGAATGTTCTGCACATGACAGGCTGGAAAATCCAGCTCATGGGAAAGTTTTGAAGATCTAAGAGAGCAAGGCAGCCCCTTCTCCTATGTTTGGACACACTGAAATGAGAACTGTGTCAGTCTAGGTCTCCTTTGCTTTGGAAAGCTTGCTGAGTGTGCAAAGATCAAAGTTAAGAAACTTGGCAAGGCTAACTCCCAACCTTATCTTGAACACCTGGAAGATAAAAGATACAGGGAAGCTTTAGTGCATTTAGCACAATTTGGCCAGTTGCAGTCTAATTTTATCTTTATAGGGAAGGATCTGGTTACCATAGAAAGCAAAGAAAGGGCTAAGATATTTCCTGTTTGGCTACCTTGGTCCCATACTCTACCTGTAGGGAAAATAATTCTGGGATAAACTGGATAAGACCCAATCAGGTATTCTGCTTTTCTCTATAGAGATCCTATTTCTGCCACATTTCTTGTTCTTGTTACTCTCTTCACCCTTACCAATGGGCAAATAGCCATGTTAATACTATCTCCTTTAGGAAGATGTACAAGTACATTTTTGATTCACCCAGTAGCAATAATTAAATGTCTCTCTGGGTCTCAGGTCCCTCTTTCAGAGAATTAGGATCTTATCTATGGAGGTTATCAGTGGCATTCAGCAAATGCTTCCAGCTCTCCACCTTTGGGCGCACAACAGTAAGGTTGCACTTCCCAACACCTTTGCCCATCTAACTTTGGCCAATAAAATGTAGGCAAAAGTCAGTTGTTTCACTCCCAAGTGGCAGCTTTAAAACAAGTATGTTGTTTAATTCACTCCTTTGCTGTTTTATCAATTGTAGAACTCCTGTTAGGATAAAGCCTCAGTGTGCATGGGAGTGTGAGTGACTGTGAAGTGCACTACCCTTTGATGAATCTCACTGAACTTGAAGTATGAGCAAATAATTATTATTTTCTTCTATTTATCTACTGAGATTTTGGGGTGGTTTTTAATCTGTAATTTACCCAGACTGATACATAAATGATTATCAAAATACTGTATATGTACAGTGCATGTCATACAGCAAGCATTCAATAAATGGTGCCTACTTTATTCTGCAAATGCCTCTTAGAATGCTTTTGGCTGCAGATAACTGATCCCAAACTCAAAATGGTTTAAACAGTAAATGTATTTTTCTTCCTTGTTCTTATTTCTTTTAAGAATTTCAGGAGCTAAGCAATTAAATTAGTGTGTCAATATCATTACTTTAAAAAAATTTAGCTTGGGTTCATTAGATTTCTTATATCTGTAAAATGTTTCACTTTATCAGTTTTAGAAAATCTTCAGCCATTTTCTCTGTTTTATGTTGAGAATTTTCACTATTATCTTCTATATTTCTTATACCTTTGTCTTCATAATTTTATCTGATGCAGTCTAATTTCTTATAGTCTACTTTCCAATTTTCTATTCAGCTATGTCTAACCTGCAATTAAAATATGCATTGACTTCTCAATTTCAATTATTATATTTTTCAGTGTTAGAATACCTTTTTATTCTATAAAGGTTAAAAAGATTTCAGACTTACCTTTAATTTATTTGAACATAGCATATTTGTTTTATAGCTTATTTGATAATGCTAACATTTGAGATCTTTATGGATCTATTTCAAGATGTATCAAGTAAAAATTGAATATACCCTGTACCATGTGATGTTTTATATGTTATATTTGTACACTGAGAAATAAATACCAGAAGTATGGATCTGCTTCCATAATCTGCTATTCCTGATGAGTGTTGCTCATGGCATTTTTTGTTTTGTTTTGTTTTGAGACAGGGTCTCGCTTTGTAGTTCAGGCTGGCCCTGAGCTCACTTTGTAGCCCAGGCAAACCCAGAACTCAGCAATCCTCCTGTCTCTGCCTCCTGAGTGCTAGGATTACAGGCATGAGCCACCACACCCCGCACTGTGGTATATGGTACTGATTACTGGTGGGTGTGAGTCACCATGCCCAGCATTGTTGTTTGTGGTTACCGGGATCGAACTCAGGACCTTGCGCTTGTGAGACAGGCGCTGGAACCACTGAGCTAAATCTCTGGCCTGGCATTATTATTATTATTATTTTTCCCCTGTGGACCTGGTTACCTTTGATTGTGTCCTAGTCATTTAAAAAAAAATCCTTCCTATTATTTCTTGCAGATTGGAAAATGCTCCCAGTGCAAAAACTGCTTTGTGTTTTGGGCTTACCTCTTTGTATTCACAACTTCTAACTTTTGGTTTAGTAATTTTTGTTATCTTATGAGCTCTTTAATGCTTTTAAGAAATTAATCCAGGACCCCAATTCCTTGAATATTAGAATGACAACTTTTTCAGCAATTAATTTTGTTTTCTTTTAACAGATCTCTAGGATACGACTAGTCCAATTCCACCTTAGTTGAATCCATGAGATTCCTTTATTCAGGTTATAGGGAAGTGAGTTTCAAGTTTGCACAAGCAGTGGTTTATTTCCAGTCTACTGTTCACTCTGAGGTTAAAGCCCTCCCCTGGGAGCAAGTTTAGCTTAGAGTGGACATTATATAAGAGTCTCCTCTTGGGCAGATCTTCAACCTTGATTTCTGCTCCCTTCATTCCGATTGCCAAACACATAGCTTAGTTATTCTATTGTTTCTGGCAGTTGGCAAGTGCTCTTAGGGTAAAAGCTGCTTTGTATACTGGGTCCACAGTGAGAGATTCTCTTTTTCTCCTAGATTTTGCCTTGTAATTCTTTGTTAACTTTAATAGTTTTTAATGCTTTCAAACAGATAAAACAAACACTGAAAGATTGTTATTGGTGGGAGGGTTGATCCTAATTACTTCACCTGTCATTACAAGAAATGGAGGTTCCAAAACTTCAATTCTTGATGTCTTCCCAGTGTACTATCCTTATTGTCCAAGATGGCTGCCATAAGTCAATATACTACACACAGAACTGACAACTGAAAAAGCTTGTTTCTTCATGCATGGATTTACATTGTTCTCTTTAAGAGCAAGAAAACCTTTCTCAAATGTTCTTTAGATTTTTCTTCATGAGTCAAAGGCCATAATTTCCCTAGAAATTCCTAAACAAATCACTAGAAGGGCTTGTAATTTCCAAAACTGGTATATGTAATAAGCATTTAGCATATGGAAAAGGAATTTATCTTTGCTTCTCCTAAAGTGCATGGATGCTTGATTTCTGAAAAAAATACAGGTTTGTGAGCAAGAGGAAATGAGTAAATGGCCCACTGGCTAGGAACAATTATGTCTGTCACACTCTGTATTCTGGTAGGGCTAAGAATTAGAAAATGTAGTCATGTTTCTTGTTTTACTTAGGTTTCTGCATACTATAAATGATACAAGAAAACCTAACAAATGACTGAAAAAATGGGAGGCATGCTTCTTGAAAGTACATATTGTAACTTAAAAGCTTTAAAAATTTGGGTGGCCTGTGATCAAAATCTAATAAATTTATTTAACAAAAATATTCAAAAATAAAATGTAGTAGAAAGAATAGCTTTGTTGGAAATTTATTCACAAAGTCTACTTACATTACAATTACAAATTGCTGTCTCTCTCAGTGAACAGTAGACACAAACTAATGCATCTGATGCCACTGAGTGAGCTGGTTTTCGAAGCATTTTTGTAGAAGTGGACCACAGCTTTCAGAAGGATGATAACAGGTTCAAGAATACTCTTTGGAAACATGGGTATCACTTCCACAGCAGGGCTGGGAGGCTATCTTTGCTCTAATATTTAAGTAACTATCCTCAGTAATAAGATCAGAAGGAGATAGAAAGTTCTGAGGGTTCCCAAGGCAGTCTTTTCTGAGTGCTGGATTGCTCCCTTGCATTTCAAGAGGTCTCAGAGGAAGAAAGGAGTTCTACTTCTTGAACATTAGTCTCTCACAGGTTTAGGATCCATCTTCCCTTCTTCTCTTTTCCATATCTCAATCTATAACTTGATCTCAGAAGTTCTTCTTTATTAGTCTATCACCTGCTGTAGATTGATAGCTCTTTGAAGTCCTTTAAGGAAAATTCCCAAAGAAGATATACCAAGTATGCAAAGGGTGTAGTTTTGGTCATGGACAGCTGAGCATAGATGTATTTTAGGGAGACAGGGACAAGTACAATGATAGTAAATTGAAAGTACCCCTACAATGTAGATTCTGTTCTTTTACTGTCTTCCCTCCCCACTCCCTCTCTACCTCCCTTCCCTCCGTCCCTCCTCTCTCCTTCCCTCTTTCCTTCCCTCCCTCCCTCCCTCCCTCCCTCCCTCCCTCTCTCTCTCGGACCATGCCTTTTTATTCTTCAG
>PVIC010032031.1:0-20947 GCA_004025085.1 Thryonomys swinderianus
CCCATCAATAGGGGATTGGATTAAAAAAAAATAAAATAGAGTACTACTGTGCCATAAAGAATGATAAACTTGAGTTAAATGGATATACCTTGAAGACATACTCAAATGGATATACTTTGAGGACATACTCATAAGTGAAATAAATAGGACATAGATGTCCCACATCATTTCTCTGGTATAAGGAACTGAAACTGTCAATATGTTTCAAAATGTATGATAAGCATTGTGAAATAGGAGGAAAATGTTCAAAGGGAAAAGGAAAGAGGGGCTTATAAAAAAGGGAAACAAAAATCTGATGGGAAAGGAAGCAAAGCTTATGTATATGGGGGCATGGAGTTGTAGGGATGGCAGGGGAATGGGAAAAAATGACTATCAAGATGTGGCATGTATTGGTACAAACCGTCAGTGTTGAATGTGATGATAATGTATATATAAAATGAACCAGTAAAATCATTTGAAAAATCATTTGAGAGTCTCTGCAGAAAAGGGCTGACTCCATTAAAGAGGACATAATTTTGTTTCAAAAATTCCTGTGGAAGTAAGACTGACACATCATCTTTTTGGGCTTCCAGCCTGCTGCTCTACTCTGCACATTTTGGATTTGTTAGTCACTGCAACCTTGTGTTCGTAATCTAAAATCAATAACATGCTCCTCACCTTCTCTCTTCTTTTAAATGAACCCTATCAGTCTTTAGCTATTATGAATAATGAGGGTATGAAGTGTAGTGTACAGACTTTTTAAATTTGGGTATATAACCAAGGTGGAATCTCTGATTGTATGCTAATTCTATTTTTAACTTTTTGAGAAATTTCCCTATGGTTCCCTAGTGGTTTTTCACACTGGCTACAGTATTTTAGTTAATATTTCGACCAGCAACATGTAGAAACACAAATTCTACACATCTTCATCAGTAATATTATTTTCTGAATATTTTTGATATTTACTTCTTAATTTTATTGGTACATGTTTGATATTCACAATGATTACATTCATCATAAGGAAATTAGAATTGTACATAGCATATCTTGATTTTTTTTGTTCCTCAGTTCCTCTCCTTTCAATTCTTCTTCCCCTCCTTATTTACTAAAGCTATATTTTCAGTTTTTTGTTTTAATTCTCTCTTGTTTTCTATTCCATTCCTTTTTTACTCCTCCCTTTCTTTTGTTTCCCTTTCCATCTGAATATTTTCTTCCTACCTCCCAATATCTATCATATATTCTGATCTTTATTTTTGCTTTCAGTTTCTCACACAGTAGAAACAATGCAATATTTAAACATACGTGCCTAATTTATTTCATTTAAAAGTATGGTCTCACAGTGCATCCATTTGTCTAAAAGTGTCTCAGGTTTATCTTTGTGGCAGAGAAATGCTCCATTATTTATAAAATCATATTTTTTAAATTCATTCATTTGATGAGTATCTGGGCTGTCCAAGATTTAGCTATTGCAGATTGTGCTGCTGTAATAGGGTGTGCATACAGTACTGTGGAATGATGCTTTTGACTCTTGCAGGAAGTTACCAAGAAAAGGAGTAACAGAGTGAAATGCAACCTCTAGTTTCAGGTTTCTGAGGAATCTCCATTCTGATTTCTACTGGTTGTACCAATTTGTACTCCTCACAACAGTGGAGAAGGGTTCCTTTTCCCTCATAGCTCTACCAGCCTTTATTATTGATTGGTTTCTTGATGATAGGGGCTCTTTCTGGAGTAACATGGAATCTTATTTTTGTTTTAATTTTATTTCTCAAATGACTAATGGTGTTAAAACATTTTTTCATATGTGTATTACTGGTTGTGTTTCTCCATCTGAGAAATAACTATTCATTTCACATTCCCATGTTTGGATTGGTTCTTTAAATTTGGGGGTCTGATTTTTTTGACTTCTTTGTTATTCTCTATATATTATTTCCCATTTTGTGTGTTGTCTTTTCACTCCATTGCTAGTTTCTTTTGCTGTACAAAAGCTGTCTAATATGATGAGTACCCAGTTGTTGATTTCTTTGGAACACTTCCCATGTGATTAGGATTTTGTTCTTAGTCTTTGCCTATACCTACATCTTGAAAGGGTGCACCTATTTTATCTTCCAGAAGGTTAATAGTTTCTGTTTTAAAATTTAGATCTGTGATCCATTTTGATTTTAATTTATTAGACTGTTTGAGATATAGTTCTAGGTTTACTCTTTGGCATGCGGAAAGCCAGTTTTTTTTTAGCATCATTTATGAAAGAGGCTATCTTTCTTCCAGTGAAGGTGTTTGGACGTTGATCAAACATAAGGAACTTGAGTATGTTTGCAGTTTTTTCTGCATGCTCTATTCCATTCATTCTGGGGTCTGGTTTTTGTTGTTGTTTTTGTCAGACCATACTGTTTTTATCATCATAACCTAGAAAGTGACAAACTGTGGTGTTAATTTATCTTAAACTGTATCAATAGGATTTATAAATATATAACAAAATCTAAAATCAACCAGAAAATTTCACACCATGTATATCCCTCAACAGAGGGGAGTTTGCCTTCAGGGGAGAAAAGCTGAAAGGGAAAAGGAGAAAAAAATAAGTAAAAGCGAAAGAGCTTAGAAGTGAAGTTGAAGAACAGTGGAAGATCGTTCAGTGAAGAAGACTGGAGGGGAAGCAAGAAGGAAAAGACAAAATTACCAGGCTGACCTCAGATTTCTGACCCTGGATGACTCCTGTTAACGTGCCTCATGTTGTCACTGAGAACCCTGAGAAGGAGCCAATCCAGGGCTATTCAGTTGGCCCCTCCTGAAAAAGCCATCTGGCCAACCTCCCCCTCCAGGGGATGCTTGAGCTGCAGTCACTCACCGGCAGTTGTAGTTCACAGCATCCATTGCTCCATTCCGTTGGAGTGCTTCGCCATGGAGGCTTCCGGTGTCATGCCCCTCTCTCGTGCCACGGAACGAGGAGTCATGGAGAAGGTGCGGCTTGCCACCTCCTTTTTCTGTGTTGAGATTTGTCTCTTCACTTTACCTGTGGGCTCCAATGTCCCCTTCAGATCCTTGCTGTGTCCCAAGGCTCCATCTCTCTCCTTTATTCTTCTTCGTGTTGTTTTAGTACAATGTCTGGATTCTGAATCGTGGAGGAAGCTGATTTTCTGCTGCCTACTGCTCCACCATCCCCTCAGAAGTCTTGGTATTCACTCTTAAAATAATATCCATCCTAATGAATATGAAGAGCTAGCATATTTTGGAATGATTGTTTAATTGTTGACTGCTTTGATTTGCATTTCCCAGTGATTAGTGATGCTGAACATCTCTTCATATGCATATTGGGGACTTGGGTATATTTTGTGGAGAAGTGTCTTTACTTATTTTAAAGTCATTTTTTCCTGTTATGGTAAGAGTTCACTATATTAACTCATTATCAAATAAGTGATTGCAACTCATTTTTCTCACTTTTTGGATTACATTTTCACTGTTAGTAGTATATTTTGGTGCACAAAAGTTTTAAATTTTGATGCTGTTTAGCCTAACTGTTTTATCTTCTGTTGCCTGTCCTTTATATGGTGGTGGTTACTTGGGTGCTGGTAGGTTTTTAGAGTCCAGATTCTTATCATAGTCAAAGTATTGGATGAATTACACAGAATACAAAAGCACAGATAAGCAAAGAGTATTGAGGTGACAGAATACTCAAACAGCATCACGCTTACACTGGAAAGCAAATTGGCACTGAGTTATCTTTCATTTCTGGTAAATAGCCCCAGTCCTTCCTGGAGGACTGTCCTGGGCATGCTTGATAGTTCAGACTGAGTCTTATCCCATGTATTAACTGTGCATGTCCTTAAACATAATTCACTGTATCACAGTTGAGTCCATAAGATGCAACCCATATGGATGAGAAATGAGTTTGCTCATAGCCAAAGGTTACTTTCAGACACTTTGAGATGTTTCTGCACCTGTGCTTGAACTGAGAATTTCCTCAAGAACTGATTTATGGGCCACTATTTTGGCTGTAGCTTATTATGGAACTTAAAGAAGCCATGCATAGGGCAGAACTAGATACCTTAAAGATTAATGGGGGAGGGTTTGCAGCTCACAAATGACAGGAAGGCAATCTCTTTTTTTTGAGACAGGGTCTCGCTTTGCAGTTCAGGCTGGCCCTGAGCTCACTATGTAGCCCAGGCAAGCCTCGAACTCAGCAATCCACCTGTCTCTGCCTCCCGAGTGTTGGGATTACAGACGTGAGCCACCATGCCTGGCTGGCAATCTCTTACCAATGCTAACTACTATTCTGCTTTTGGTGCTATATCCCATGTATCATTGCCAAACTCAATGTCATGAACCTTTTCTCACATTTCCTTCTAAGTATTTTATGGTTTTAGCATATAAGTTTAAGTTTTTGGTCCATTTTGAGTTTGGTTTTTTAGATGATATACATTAAGGGTCCAACTTCTTATAGATATTAGAGTATCCATTAATTACTTCATCAATCATTAAAATGCTTATCCCTGTATAGATATCGTGAATAATATAACACTTATATAAAACATTGCTTCATTCTTATTATTCTAATTATATTTAAAATTCTCACTTTTTCCTCATAGTATAATTCAATATTTCTATACTTTGTGGCATTAAATATTTCTAAGGAGGAGATATTCTTCCTAGGGTGAAAGGTTACTGGTTCCTGATAGTTATTCCTCCTTTAAAAATTTCTTCCCTTGCTGGGCATGGTGGCTCACACCTATAATTCCACCACTCAGGAGGCAGAGGCAGGAGAATTGCTGAGTTCGAGGCTTGCCTGGGCTACATAGTGAGCTCAGGGCCAGCCTGAACTACAAAGCCAGACCCTGTCTCAAAAACAAACAAACAAACAAACAAACAAACAAACAAACATTCCTTCCCTTTTTATGACATTCAAAACTTAATAATATACATACATTGAAAAATTTAAAACTGAGAGTATAGATTCAAGATCAATAGGTGCCCCTGTATTTATCAGCTTTACTCCTGTTTCTCTCCTTTACATGGTATTGTTTGAATGTGGAATGTACTTCAAGGACATATGCATTAATGGCTTTGTCTCCATTTTTGTCCCTTTGGGAAGTGGTAGAAGCTTAGTAGGAACAAGTCTTGGGTCATTAAAGAATGTGACATTGAAGGTGACGGGGTTATTAAAAGTCTGTCTCCTTGTCTTCTGCATTTTTATCCCTCCGCATGAGCATGAGTCATGAACGGGTCTGGCCCTCCGCACCTCCCTTCCGTGTTATGCCATGGCACTGCCCGTCCACCCAGGCTTGTTTGCACTGTTCCCCTCTCAGGTGTTGGCTTCTATTTGTGAACCATGAAACTATTTTCAGACTCCTCTAGCTTTCCACGTTCCTGCCAAGGACTCTGAGCTAGGCTGTCAGTGAAATTTTAGAAAATAATAAGACCTTTCTCCCCCCATACTTTCTGAGCAGACTATGTCTCTCTGAAGCGATCAATAATCCTGAAGTGGAAGAAGTCTGAAAGACAAATGTTTCCTTTCTTCTTTACTGTCCTGAATAGAGATTCCATTCAAGAGAAAGGGAAAAACCCCAGAAAGAATCAAGTGCCACTTTCCTTGGCAAAGTAGTTTGTAGCTTTTCTGTATTTTTCCCTGCACCTGAAAATTAAAAAATCTGAATATACATTATTTTGTTTAATTTCCTATAATAGAGAATTTTTTTTTTGAGACAGGGTCTTGCTTTGTACTTCAGGCTGGCCCTGAGCTCACTATGTAGTCCAGGCAAGCCTCAAACACAGCAATCCTCTTGCCTCTGCCTCCCTAGTGCTGGGATTACAGGAATGAGCCACCACGCCCAGCATTGTATGTAGTTGCCGGGGATCGAACCCAGGCCCTTGCACTTGCAAGACAGGTGCTGGAACCACTGAGCTAAATCTCCGGCCCAAGAAAAGAATTTTTTAAAAATTGAATTCTTTATTGGTACAATTTACATACATCTCACAATCACGCATAGCATTGGGGAATTTGTACCAATATATGACACAAGTCAATTCTCATTTTTACCCATATCGCCACCCACCCACACCTCCCCACCCCTTATATTATGCTCTTTTATTTTCTTTCAGAATCATATTTATTCCTTCCCCTCATTACATCCCCACACCAAATTTCCTTTGGAAATTTCCCATTCTACAAAGACTGTCATACTTTCTAGAGCTCATTTGCATCTAAAGGTGCTCATATCAAAGAGAAGATCCAGTATTTGCCTATCTGTGATCTATTGATTTCACTTAGTAGTGAAATCAATTTCACTTAGAGTAGTAGTCCTCCAGGTGTATCCATTTGCACATAAATGAATCAATCTTGTCATTCTTTATGGCAGAATAATACTCCATTTTATAAAGAAACCCACATCTTCTTTATCCACTCTCCAGTTGATGGGCATTTGGGTTGTTTCCAAGATTGAGCTATCACGAACTGAGCTGTTATAAACAAGGGTGTACAAGTGTCTTTCCAATGCTGAGAAAAGAATTTTTAAAAGGTGATGTAAGTCAGTGAAATTGATGTCAGAAAGGTAAGTTGTGCTACTTGCTTAGTAAGTAAAAAATATGCAGAGACCTGGTTTTAGTTCTTATTTTATTAATTATCTTTGCTGCCTCCAGCACAGTGCCTTGTAGGATTGTGTAGACTTGCACCGCTGCCCCACCCCTGGAGATTCTCTCATGGAAGATATGGAGTTGGACCACAGCATTACCAAAAAGCTTCTTTGAGATCTGATACATAGCTTAGACTGGAAGCCAAAAGTTTAGAGGGAGAAGTTTCCCAGCCAAGGTCATTATCGTTTTGGTATGTCTATACCTTTTCTTCTCAGTGCTCAGAACTAGCCCCAAGAAGTCACTCTGGAGGAAAGCACTATGCCAGATCCTAATTAAAAAACAAATACATTAAATTGGAACCCCTACTTGAGGTGTTTACAGAAGTTACCTTTTCATCCTGCTTAAAAATCACTTGTTGAAGCCCTAATTAGTGTCAGGCCAATGCTAGCTTCACTGTTATCAGAGCAGTTTCCTTCATCACTGTGTTTCTTCACAGTAGCTTAGATGTTTAGGAGACATCTGATTTCTTATTAGTGACTTGGAAGTATCAGTAGTGGATTTTTTGATTTGAGTAAACTATGGTTACTAAATTAACCTATTGTATACAGACTATATCTGTCTCTTGTCAAGGCTAGCACTAATATTTCAGAAAAGTGTGTTACATTTAACGTGTTAAATTCTGTAGGAGAAAAAGAAATGAGTGAAATGTAAGAGATTTCTCAGCTTCAGATAATGTTGAATTAAAATAACTCTATTAATTCTCTAAAGACTCCTCTAAAATTGTAGAGACTAAA
This sequence comes from Thryonomys swinderianus, assembly GCA_004025085.1. Classification (NCBI taxonomy): domain Eukaryota; kingdom Metazoa; phylum Chordata; class Mammalia; order Rodentia; family Thryonomyidae; genus Thryonomys; species Thryonomys swinderianus. The sequence goes on from PVIC010032031.1 coordinate 7,335, forward strand.
ATATCAAAATATTAGAATTACAGGTTGATCATCCATAATCTGAAACTTGTTGAGTGTTGAAACAATGCTCAAAACACTATTTATTTTGTATTTACCTTTTTTTGTATTTCATTTTTTTTCAGATTAGGGATTCTCAATCTATAATACCGACACAAATATCCCAAATCTGAAATTATTTTTCAAGGAATATGAAACTTTTTTATAGCATGCATTTAAGATAAGTAACGTTCTACCTGGAGTAACTATTCTTGTGTAATTCCACAGATATGCCTTATATCCAACTAGACCTACATTTTAATGTACTATCACTATATTTTATCTTTTTTATTTTTAAAATTAACTTTATTGGTACATTTTATACATACATCATGACCACATTCAACATTTAGAATTTGCACCTGTACATGACACATCTTGATTCTCATTTTTGCCATTCCCTGGCCTTCCCTACAATACCCCCCCCCATATATAGGCTTTGTTTTCATTTTTTTGTTTTTATTGTAAAATGTTTTTCCCCCTCTTTCCCCTACCTCCTCTTTCCCTTTGAACATTTTCTTCCTATTTTGCAATATCTAGCATACATTTTGGACCTCACTTACACCTTCAGTTTCTCATACTAAAGAAATGATATGGTATTTACACATCTGTGTCCTACTTATTTCACTTACGATTATGTTCTCAAGGTATATCCATTTGAGTGTAAATGACTCAAAGTTATCATCCTTTAAGGCTAATACTCCATTTTACCATTATATTATAAAAAACAACAAAAAATGAAGCTCCAATTGTCACTTTGAATAATTTGTTTTGTTTTGTTTCTCATAGGTGGAACCTAAGGGAGGAAGTGAGGGTTATAGAGGTCATGTAGTGAGGCCTCCATGCTGGCATTAGTGGATATAAAGGAAGAGTGAGAGACACCTGGACTAGCTTGCTCACTCTCTGCCACATTATAATGCAACAAGAAGTGCTTCACACTCTCAGCAGATGGCTATGCTGAGATCTTGAAATTCCCAGCCCCCAGAAATGTAACAAATAGATTGATTTTTCATTGTAAATTGCCTAGTTTTAAGTAATCGGGACCAAGTTGGGGAGAGCAGAACGAAGTTTGCTTCTCACAGACGGCTGAAACAGTTGGTTATTCCTTCCAGCCAGACTGGGAAACTCATAATCCATGAAGAATATGGTAATCAGGAAGGCTTGACCTCAAGAGCAGAAAATAATTAGCACTGGACTAAAGCTACTTCAAATGTGCCTAACAAATTAAATAAACACATCTCCCTAAAAGATCAAAGTGTAACCTTATCCCAGAAAACAGCTTATAAATATTTATAAGAATAAAAAAATCTAGTTCCCACCAAGGAAAAACTCACAGTGTTTGTTATTTTGAAGCAATTTTGTTTAAATTAGAAATACACTAATCCTGATATCCTAGAGATGTGCTTTTGTGCACATTTTTATGCTATGAGCAAGTTCATTTGTGGGTGCCTTCAGTGTAACATTTTGTGTTGACAAATTGTGATTTATGGTGATAATATACTTTGGTTTAGGAAACAGCAATTTCTATTTGATATCTCATACTATTTTTTAAAATATGCTTTCCAGTGTTTGATTCTTCCTCATTGGATTATACCAAAGTGAAATTAGCTAAAATAGTGGCCAAGTATATCATGTATTTTAATGAAAGTACTTGAGAAAAAAGATTTTCTAAGAATATTGGATAAGTCAAAATCAAGTTTCTTACTAGGCAGTAAAGGAACAAACCAGGGTTAAGAGCTCTGACAGGTTTAAAGAGCCAAAAGGCTTGATCTTGGCCGAGAAGTGATAAAAGAGCCAAACTTAAATCAAGATCCAGAACTGTAAACCGTGAACCAAAGAAGGACCAGAGAGTGAAATGAACAAAGTCTCTGTAGAAGGTTGATTGAGACTGAAGAATCAGGGTCTCTGTCGTACCAGAGATTGGTGGCTGGGTCAGAAAGAAATGTGAGAATCACCTATGAACTGATTGCTCTGGAGACCCTTAGCTGAACCTTACACTTTGAGCCTATCTAGTTTCCCTCTGAAATTTGAAGAGTTTTTAATTTGACTGTAGGTGTGTTTTCTGATGTACTCTGAGGACCAGGCTGATTCTTCATTTTTCGGGTATCTTTATTTGGACACATTGCTGCCAAAGGCAACATGTTTTCTTCTGATTGTTAGTTTCGAAGTATCTTGACATTCTTACTCCTCTGTGCAGATATGTCACTTTTTTCATATAATTTATCAATCTCTTGACTGCTGGAAAACTATCATTACTTAAAATGTTTCACCCACACAAGTTATAGGCAATATCCTCTCTTTGAAGATGATAAGATACCACTGCCATTATTTAATGGAAATTTTATGTTCTTTTTAAAAAATTGAATTCTTTATTGGTACATTTTATATACAACTCACAATCACACTCAACATTGGGGAATTTGTACAAGTATATGACAAATTAATTCTCATTTTTATCCATATCCCTGCCCACCCCACAGCCCCCACCCCCTATATACATGCTCTTTCTTTTTTTTTTTTTCAAATCATTTGAAATTTGATGTTCTTTAGGAGATGAGATTAGGAAAAATGACTAGTCTTTGGGAAATTGGAGTTCAGTTTGTGCATTGAAGAATGGGGCCTTTAAATCATTTGCTTTTCATCATCATCTCAGGTTACTTCCCTCATTCCCAGTGTTGACCACTGTGGATTTAGTAATCAGAATTGGGATACTGGCTGGATACCAGTCAGTATTTTTTTTTTCTTTTTTCTTTTGGTGGTTCTGGGGATTGAACTCGCTCCCTTGTGCTTCCAAGGTAGGTACGGTAGCACTTGAGCTAAATCCTTGGCCCCTCAGTCAGTATTCTCATGGTCATCATGATGGTCTCCGTGGTAGGAAGAGTAGAATTTTCTTTCCAAGAGCTGGAGATACTATAGAGTATATTTAGCACTTTTCTTTCAAGTCAGCAAGGATTGGGGAAGTGCCATTTTCTGATTTCCAGTGTGAAATACATAGATTCAAAAGAGATTAAGAAGTGTGTGTGACAATGCTCTGCTTTATCTGATGAACCAAAATCTATACTTGTCTGCTGAAAAACATATTCGTTTTTCTGGATAAATATAGGCCCAGTAGGAAATGAGAAAGACTCAACCCAGGACAAGATATGGTTTCAGGAGAGAAATAAACTGAAACTTGATGTAATCTAGTTATGTTATTTGTGACAAGTACTGCTAGTTTTCTATTTGGCTTAATATTTATTTATTTATATTCTGTGGTGATAATGAGCCAGAGAGGGTGGAGTGAGTAGATGAAACAGCTTTGATAAGTGCTTATGTTCTGACTGGTTCTCATAAGAAGAGACTTTGCTTGACAATATGAAACCATGAGAGGCAAAGTCAAGAGGATTTTACTTCAGTCTCAGTCTTATTTCTATTTTTCTCTCCTTCTTATATTCTCACATGATTTTCCCCATAAGCCTGATTCAGAGAATTGAGTTTTGTTTTTTTTTTTTTAAATGGTAGTTTTTTTTTTTAAACTTAGGAATGGAAGGAGGTAATTGAGGGACTATTTTATTTTGAGGTTTCCTAACCCTGATAAGAAATTTGTCTACGGTAAAAGAGAAGATTGGAACACCTGCTCATGGTTCCAGAGGGAATGCTCTTACATTTTACAGAGAATAGAGGTGACTCTTCCACTGAGCCTAGTTAAGCTTCTGAATTTTCCTTTCTGTGGTGTATCACAAGGCATGTTCCTAGATTGGGAGAGGGACTATCACTAGTGAGGAACCTAGTAAGACTTGAAAAAGTAAAATTTCAGGCCAAAATATAGGCTTGAATGGTGTTATCTCTATAGCTCTTATCCTTCCTGTATCATTTGGCCCATCATCACTTACTTTTCCACTTTTTTAATCAACAAATGACATTTACAAATTATCTCCCTTACATTGTCTTCAAACTAAAGTTCAGCCTTTATATTTACCCAATGGATATTTAGGGATATAAACCATTTCTTCAATATAGTGGATGTGAGTTGTGAAGCAATTCATGGAGGATAATTCTGAGTACATGGTTAATAAAAAAGAAGAATATCTATGCCTATAATTCCAGAATTCTGGGAGGCTAAGGCAGGAAGATCACAAGTTCAACCAGCCTTGGCAACTTAGCAGCCTATTCAGACCTTGTTGAATTAGGGATGTAGCTCAGTGTGAATCCCCTGGCAAAAAAGACAAACACCCAAACAAACAAAAACAAGACTAAGAATGAGTGAATATTTTTTGTGGTGTTCTAAGTCCAGTTGGAAAATGATGAGCAGATTCATTTGTATTAGTTGAGTATCTTACTCTTATAGAAAGGGCCATATTGCTGGTGATTAAAGAACACAGTTACGTGGCATCTGTTTAGGAAATTCTCGGCTTAAATGAGCTTCCCTAGAAGGTTCCATTTTGGTGTTATCTCCATTTCTAATTCATCTACCATCATTAAACAGGTTTTTAAAAATTAATTTTTAGGCCGGGTGTGGTGGCTCATGCCTGTAATCACAGTAATCGGGAAGCAGAGGCAGGAGGATTGCTGAGTTTGAGGGTTGCCTGGGCTATGTAGTGAACTCAGGGCCAGACAGAACTACAAAGTGAAATCCTGTCTCAAAAAATTAATTTTTAGAAGAACTATTTGGCTTATGAAGTAAGAAATTTGAGGTGAAGGTGATGGTGGTATTATTGGTTCAATTTTAGTATTTCTGAGTTAGAGTTAGTGAGCCCTTGACAATATGAAAGAGAAGTTTAGTTAGGAAGCAGAAAGAAGCAGTCACCAATCATCTCAAAAACTTTGTAAGAGGTTTGCTTGAAGAATCACATTGCCCTTGGCCCCACAAATTGTGGATTTCTTATTGCCTGTAGGCTTTCCAATATCTCAAGTGTAACAAAAGTAGGAAAATAAAAACAAGATCACATTTTATCACCTTCCTCCATGTTTATGTCTACATATAATGAATATGCTGCTCATTCTATTGTCCTAATTAATTTAATGTTTAAACTCTTTTCTTTCTTTTTTTTTTTTTTTTTTTTTGAGACAGGGTCTCGCTTTGTAGTTCAGGCTGGCTCTGAGCTCACTATGTAGCCCAGGCAAGCCTCGAACTCAGCAATCCTCCTGCCTCTGCCTCCCAAGTGCTGGGATTACAGGCATGAGCCACCACTCCCGGCTGTTTAAACTCTTTTAATAACATGTTTTCTAAGTCTCTTCATTTTCTAGGATGATTTGGATATTGATTTAGAATTGTAATAAAACGAATGATTCTTTTTTTTTTTTTTGAGACAGGGTCTTGCTTTGTAGCTCAGGCTGGCCCTGAGCTCACTATGTAGTCCAGGCAAGCCTTGAACTCAGCAATCCTCCTGCCTCTGCCTCCCAATTGCTGGGATTACAGGTGTGAGCCACCATGCCCGGCACTGTGGTATGTGGTATTGATTGCTGTTGGGCGTGAGTCACCACGCCCAGCATTTTATGTGGTTACCGGTATTGAACTCAAGGCCTTGAGCTTGCGAGGCAGGCGCTGGAGCCACTGAGCTAAATCTCTGGCCCAAACGAATGATTCTTAATTTGTTTGTTTTTTTTAATATTAAGACATCATGTTCCTCATTCCTGTGTACACATCACACTCACTCTAATACATTTTATTTGTTAAGTGAGAAATAAAGTTTTATTGACTGGTAGGTTCACATGCTGCAACCAGTAGCAACTCAATAGATATTCATTCCTTTCTTTTCTTATTCTTCATATGCAAAACTCAGGTGCACTTTGGACTATTTATCTATTTAATTTGTGTAGGTCAGAATGAATGTGAATCGTGAGGTTTGGTTGTCCCATTGAGAGAAACAAAGTCCTGAGTGGGTCCAATCCCTGGGAGCCTTTTACTGTCATGTACACACAGGTAACGTCTAAATTGGCTGGATGAATAATTTCACAGAAATAATTAATAGGGAGGTAGAGCTGTTAAGAATGGAAATGCGTATAGTTACCACACAGTTGTTAGAGAAACACCTGCTAACAGTGACCCAGGAGTGCTTCCCTGGCTGTAGAGGATCATATCTTCTGGTTGAGCTGGAAACTTGACCAATGAGTTATATTCAGAATTCAGTGGCTGCCAACATTAATTACAGGGTGCTACGAGACCAGATTTTTTAGGTTGGGTGGAGATGGAGGCTACCAGCACTGTGTACAGTGCCTGGGGAGAAACATGTGAGTGGGAAGAAGAAATGAGAATTTTCTGGGCTGCTGCAATGCTGACAGAATTTTCCTGGGCAGTAAGCAGCAGCTTCCAGGATTGCTAGCTCCTCCGCAGCACGTCTTCGGTACTCATGACCTGTGGGAGAATTGAGCAGAGGAATTGGTGAGATTATGTTTTCTTACTAATTCTTTTGGCAGACATAGAAATGGTGTGTGTGTGTGTGTGTGTGTGTGTGTGTGTGTGTGTGTAAAACTGAACATATGTTGTCGTTTCAGCCTATTTTAACCTCACTTTTTTAGCATTTATTCTGAAGCATTCATTCAATTTTAGTATTTCTTTCTATTTTCTGTAGTCTCACAGCTAAAATGCTTGATCTACTCTGCTGAGACAAGATAAATGACTCAGAGGGAGAATTGGCCTGTAACACTCAAAGATTATTTCAGTATTTCTGGAATAACTTTTTGATAATACACAGAGAGAAATAACTTTTGACTCAGAGACCTAGCCTAACTCCTGAGTCAACTGTGTATTTGTGATGTTATGAAAGAAACTTAATCTATTGAACTGCAGTTCCCTAACTTATAAAATGAGTGAAATAATAGCTTCATCAACTAATAAGGATTCTGATATAATACTATCAATGAATGTTGGGCAATCCCTGTAAAATGGTAGAAATGCCCTAAATATTGGCTACTTTATCAACTTCTAACCACCTTCCCTCACATTGGAGTCACACCATTCCATTATTTTATTTATTTTATTTTTTAGTTTTTTTGAGACAGGATCTTGCTTTGTAATTTAGGCTGCCCCTGAACTCACTATGGAGCCCAGGGTAGTCTTCAACTCACAGCAATCCATTCTTGATTTTTATAGTCACAAGTGCGTTCCCACTTATTTTGAATTGTAGCTAACTGAGACAAAGCAAGGACTAGCTCAATTTTAACAACATAGTATAATTCAGTCCAATTTATGTTAGGATCTAGCATTCTGGTTGGATAGTGAGAGTAAATGTTAAAGTCATATATTCCTTAATACTGAATTTTATTTTACTTAATGTCTTTGAAATTTTTACTTTCTGTAATGGTGCCTGTAATTCCATCCCTCTTGGAGGGAGGCTGGGGTAAGAGGATGGCAAGTTTGAGCTCAGCTTAGGAAACTTAATGACTTAACTAGATCCTGTCCCAAAATAAAATTCAAAAGTACAAAGGGTAGGGCCAGAGGGTTAGCTCAGTGGTTCCGGCGCCTGCCTCAAAAGTACAAAGAGTAGTCTGGGATGTAACTAAGTGCAAAGACCTTGGATACAACTCCTAGTGGTGACATAAAAATGTGATGCTTCTTTCCCATCCATTCATCCATCAATCCACCCAACCCTCTGACACACACACACACACACACACACACACACACACACACGTATATAATATTTGATCATAACTTAAGAGGAAATAAAAGGCAAGCAGGGCTGATTGGGTAGCAAAGGCAGAGATGTGGGTGTTAAGCTGAGGTGGACATAAACATTTGGGAGTAGTGAGAAAATAGTTCTATATTTTGAGTTGTAAAGAGTAGAAGGAAAGAAAAGAGATTTAAAGACTTAATAGGGTATCTTCATTTTAAGAGATAAGGAAGATAGGAGACCACAGAAAAAGTGGGAAGAAAAGACAATATTTTTCAGAGGGAGCAGTGATCAGCTCTGTGAAATTTGCTGGTGGTTCTAGTGAAAAGGTCACAGAATGGATTATTGAATTTAACAATTTGAAGGTCTTTGTGGACACTCCTGAGAAAGCCAGGATCTGTGGGACAGGTGAAGGTAGAATGGAATTAGGAGGAGTAAGGTGAAGGCAAAAGACATTAAATTGCTGTCAGTATCTCCCCTTCTCCAATCCTGAAGATTTGCGCCTCTCAATGTCCCATTTGTCTTATTTATCTTTGTTTTATGTTGCCAACTGTATTTGCCTTTATAAATAATTTTAAATTGTGCAATAGATTGATAAGCAAGCAGGATGGGATGTTCTGGGAGACAGGTGTGTCCTCAGCCTGTGTTAGGTCTAGCGTCTGTCATTATATCCATTTGTCTGGTGGCAGAAATGTGATCACAAAACTGGTGCTGAGGGAGGTGCTCCCAGACACAGATGTGTACTTCTCCTTAGAATTTGAGATGCAATCCCGCTAGGACTTTTCTCTGGGCTACAATCAGGGAGGGGAAGGTTAGGGCTTTTTCTCCTCTCCTTCTGATGAAACCCAAGACTAAGTACTTTTAGCACCTATCTGGTAATAGGACCAGAACAGGGCAAATAAAAACCTTGAAATTAAAATAAATTAGAAGGGGAGAACATTACATTAAGGATAGTGAAGAAAGAAGAGAAAAGAAGTGAAGACAGACATATGAAGAAACTTTTCCAGCTGTGGTCATCACCCTTTAGGGCTGAGATGTTCAGACATGCAGGGCTACCTGTTGCCATTTAAAAAATGCTTCTGGAATTTTGCAAATGTTTTAGAAAGGTTCCTTCCTGGGCTGAGGCCAGTAGATGATTCAGCTGGCTTAGAACCAGTTGGAATTTGTTGGAACAACAAGGGCACTTTCCTGCAGTGGTCTGGACACATTTGCAGACAGTGTCCTTTTGTTCTTAGCAAGGAGCATGCCTGTGGCTTCCTCTTGCCTCTTGTTTATTCACAGAGAGCTCATCAGTTTGGCTTGTGAAAATAATAATTGGAGCACAGAACGCAATTTTTAGGTTTTCCTTTAGGGCTCTGTTTTGATGCTAATAACAGATAAAGAGTAAGTTAATTGAGGTGCCTTCTTGGTTTGACCTGGAACACAATGCTTTCTGCTCTGTTTTGCGCATGTCTAACACCAAGACTATTTGCAGTCTCTTTTTACATAACGATTCTAGTTCCTCCTTCACCCTCCTGACAAAGACCTGTGGCTGTGGCTTCTCCCTGTTTTTAGTAGCACAGGCTGCCAACCTAACTTCGTCCCTTTGGCTGCAGACTCTGCCATCATCATTTGCTGTCCCAAATAATGTCTTATTACCAATAAAATCCTCTCAGTACCCTTGCCTTTGCCAGAAAGTGGGCATCAAGGGGACATTAATAAGTCATAACAGGTGCAGTGGGGACACAACTGGATGAGGCCTAAAAGCAACATTTGCAGAGTGAAGATCAGAGTCACCTCAAGGAAGCAACCTAATCTTTGTGTTAATGTAGATGAGTGAGTGAAAATGCCATTGACATCATGAAGGGAGATAACTGCTTTAGGTCACTTTCAAAATGTTAAAGAAGTCCTTTAGAAGCCCCAGTAAATTCAGGCGAGAGCCGGTCTGTGGAGGCCATGGCTGCCTTTTAATTTGCTCGTTAGTAGAATTTAACTTCCTTCTCATATTTCCTGAGTGCCTTACTTGTAATATGGGTCACTGGGGCTCAGGACACATCCACATCTCTGAAGAGAAAGAGTGTGGTTGGGACGGACTTTTAATTTGGCTTTAGTCTGACTAACCTTGGGTTGTGCCTGTTTGGATCTCAGAGGTGGCATGTCCTTGACTGGCGCTCTGGCAGTGGAAATCAGCTCCAGTTTGTATATATGCCCTGAGGCTGTTCACATCATCTGGTGCCAGCTGGAGCTGTTCTCCTCTTGTTCAGTCAATTAGGAAGAGAACAAAGACAGCTGGAGCTGCTGTGACATGTGGGTTTGGCCCGTGGGCTGGTTACTTTGGATACAACTCCTACCTTCCTTGTATGTTGAGGCTATGGAATCATTTATTATGAATGTGCAGGATATTTCTGACTATCTTAGGCCTGTGAAGAGAGGTATTTGCTCTCCGTTTGTTGTTTGGGGTTGACTGGGAGTTCTGTAGAACCATGTTATAGTTCTCTGCTGACACACCTGTCCAACACTGAGTCTTGATCTACCCTTGTGAAGACAGAAGCAAATAATAGCAGAAATAACCATTAGGGATGGGAATAATAGACTCAGCCCCATTAACGGTAACACTTTCCTCCCAGTCCTACTTGATTTTTTTGTTTGTTTGTTGTTTTGTTTTTTGTTCTTTTTTTGAGATAGGGTCTCGCTTTGTAGTTCAGGCTGACCCTCAGCTCACTCTGTAGTCCAGGCAAGCCTCGAACTCAGCAATTCTCCTGTCTCTGTCTCCCGAGTGCTGGGATTACAGGTGTGAGCCACTATGCCCGGCTGGTCCTATTTGATTTGATGGGAGGCCTCTCTAAGGATTAATTCTTCCTGGACATATGCTCAAAGGAGTAGGGGAGACGTCATTCATTGGTTTGGGGTTGACTGTAACTCCTGGCCTATTTCTCAGAGCTGTTGGCCGATGTATTATCATTCCCTTGATTTACTGGTGTTCGAGGAAACACCAGCACCTTTCTCTTAGGTATTTTATTATTTATTTATTTTTAAATAAATAATGCCTTAGTGCCCCATCTTCCATTCCTCCTTTTTCTACCTTCTTCTTTATTCTGTTTCTATATCTGAGAGAAAAAAATTTGCACTCATTTTTCTACATTTGAGTTATTTTGTCTATCATGATATCCTCTATTTCTATTCAGCTTTGCAAATGTTATGATTTCAGTCTCCTTTATGCCTGAATAGTACTTTCTCTATATATATAGTATTTTTTTTACCCATTTCACTTTTGATGAGGACTTATGCAGAATCCATATATTATCTGTAGTGAATAATGTAATAAATATGAGTATATACATGTCTTTTCTGTGTGCTGATTTCGTTTCCTTTAGATATGTATCCAGAAGTGGTATAACTGGATCTTAGAGTAGTTCTGCTTTTATTTAAACTACTTTTAGTTTTTTGAAGAATCTCCATACCTTTTCCCCATAGTGGCTGTATTAGTTTACATTTCTACATACAACATTTGTCTCCATGTTTTCACTATTTTTTGTCAGATTTTATTTATTTATGTCTTTATTTTTACATTAACTGTTCTAACCACCAAGAAATAGATTCTTGTAGTTCAAGCTGGCCCTGAGCTCACTGTAGCTCAGGCAAGCCTTGAACTCAGCAATCCTCCTGCCTCTGCCTCCCAAGTGCTGGGATTACAGGCGTGAGCCACCATGCCCGGCACTGTGGCATGTGGTATTGATTGCTAGTGGGCATGAGTCACCATGCCCAGCATTGTATGTGGTTTACCGGGATCAAACTCAGGACCCTGCACTTGCGAGGCAGGCACCGGAACCACTGAGCTAAATCTCTGGCCCAAGAAATAGATTCTTGCTGGTCATGATGGCTCATGCCTGTAATCCTAGCACTCGAGAGGCAGAGGCAGGAGGATCTTTGAGTTCGATGCTTGCCTGGGCTACATAGTGAGCTCAGAGCCAGCCTGAACTACAAAGCAAGACCCTGTCTCAAAAAGGGGGGGGGGGGAGACAGACAGAGACAGACAGACAGAGACAGAGAGAGAGAAATAGATTCCTATTTTAGTTTTGATTTGTGTTTTTTATAAAAGCTAGTGATATTGATCATTTTTCATATATTTAGTTTTCATTTGTATTTCTTCTATGTGGATCTTTGCCCATTTTTGAGAAGCTTCTATTTAAATGATTTGCTATTTTTAATTGAATTAAATAGGAGTTTTGGTTGAGTTTTTCAGTTTGTTGCATATCTTGAATATTAACCTACCAGGTGAATAGCTGGTAAAGATTTTCTTCCCACTTGGCAGTTTGCATCTTCACCCTGTTGTCTCTTTTGTTATGTTAAAACTTAACTTGGCACAATCTTTTCTTTTAAGAGTAGGAAAAATTTATTGAAAGAAAGATAGCTTCTGTCTAAGAGAGACAGAAGGGGGACCAGAAAATGGGTTGCCTGTCTTCCTCACCTTTCAAAGGAGCTTTACTGAGTAAAGCCATGAGGTGAGATGCATTCTAGGTGTAAAAAACAATAAGACCCAAGTAAAATTACAAAGTGAGCATGAGATGAGACAAAACTGTTACCAATCAATAAAATCACAAGTACAGTCACCCAAGTAATATTAATTAAATGGAGATCAAATGGGAAAATAAGTCATATATAGGAATTTCCAGAAAGGAAATGGGCAAAGGAGATTGATGTCCATGTAGAATATCAATCACTGCTATTCACCTCTAGGGGAAGTAGTATCTCTTTTTTTTTATAATGCTAATGAGAAATGTGCCTTAACTGGTTTTCCATGCTGAGGGCCCAGTTTTGTCCAACTTCCTTATAATAATTTCTAACTAACTTAGCTATCTACACTATTCCCACCTCTGAAGAAGTAACCCTAACTTTGGTTGAGGGAGAGAGGGCATCGTTTTTATCATCTAACTACTCCAAGCTGAGAAGGGTCAAGTTAAGCTCTCTCTCCAGAAAGCTAAGTTAATGGGCCCTACATAGAACTCATTGTAGTTTAGCGGTTAAAAACATTTTATAAGGTTGATCTGGTGGATCCTGTAAAAGGAGTCTAGCACATTTACCATTGGTTCCGTCTTATGACAGCTTGGAGTTTGGCAACATCTAGGCAAGAATAAACAGAAAATTTGAGACATTCATGTATATATAATTTGAGCAAAGACACTAGAATGGAAAGACAGGGTGGGGAGAGAGCCACACTTAGATATTGAAATAGTGATTGTAACCTGTTAGCTCTTGGACTTTCATTGATGGAGATTATAATTCTGATATTTTATCACAAGTCTCTCCAGTTTTAGCTTTAAGAAGATTGAGACAGTTTGGAGTACATATTTAGCTAAGAAATTAATAACTTTAGTTGAACACTTATAGACTCTACCATAGTTTTTCCTAGGACCCATAACCATGATTGGCTACCAGTGTAGCTGGAAACTGCCAGAAAGAGTCAGTGGTTGGAGCTCCTTTTTGTATGTATTTTATTACTGTGGATGTTATTGTTTTCCCACAGAAAACTTAGCTGTTTGACCATGACCACTGTATACATATCATGATAATATATTTAGCAATGTGTTTCCCATAAGGTCATGGAAATTATTGGGGTCCCCTTTGTGAACGAAGGCTGGAACAAATTTTTCCAGGCAACTGCCCCTTTATTTACTAAAGAGAGTCCTGTCTAACAATTTTCCTAAGCTCAACATTCTTTATTTAATATATTTTTTTTTTTTTTTTTTTTTTTTTTTTTGCTTTTTGAGACAGGGTCTCGCGTTGTAGTTCAGGCTGGCCCTGAGCTCACTATGGTGCCCAGGCAAGCCGCCGCGAACTCAGCAATCCTCCTGTCCCTGCCTCCCGAGTGCTGGGATAACAGGCGTGAGCCACCACGTCCGGCATTGTGGTATGCGGTGTTGATTGTTGGTGGGCGTGAGTCTCCACGCCCAGCATTATATGTGGTAACCGGGGATCGAACTCAGGTCCTTGCGCTTGCGAGGCAGG
>PVIC010032032.1:0-20980 GCA_004025085.1 Thryonomys swinderianus
TTTTTTTTTTTTTTTGAGACAGGGTCTCACTTTGTAGTTCAGGCTGGCCCTGAGCTCCACCATGTACCCCATGCAAGCCCCGAGCTCAGCAATCCTCCTGCCTCTGCCTCCCAAGTGCTAGGATTACAGGCATGAGCCACCATGCCCGGCACTGTGGTATGTAGTACTGATTGCTGTGGGGTGAGTCCCATGCCAGGCATTGTTGTATGTGGTTGCCGGGAATCGAACCAGGGACCTTGTGCTTGCTAAGCAGGCGCTGGAACCAGTGAGCTAAATCTCTGGCCTGTACATAGAGGTTTTTATTTTTTTAATTGATTTTATTGGTACATTTTATAATACAATATGATCACATTTAACATTGAGAACTTATACCTGTATGTGGCACATCTTGATCTCATTTCCTCCTCTTTTCCCTTCCCTCTCTACAACCCCTGACCCCTATACACATAAGCTTTGTTACTTTTTTGTCTTAACTATCAAGTATTTTCTTTCCCTTGTTTACTCTAACCACCCTTTCCCTTTTTCTTTTGCATATTTTCTCCTATTGCACATTGCCTGTCACACATTTTGGCATTCATTTACATTTCCAGTTTTTCATACTAGAGAAAAGATATGGTAATCTGTCCTATTTATTTCACTTATGAGTATGTCCTCGAGGTTCATCCACTTGAGTATAAATGCCTCAACTTTATCATTCTTTGTGGCTAAGTAATACTCCATTTTATAGATAAACCACATTTTTTTTGAGACAGGGTCTCGCTTTGTAGTTCAGGCTTGCCCTGAGCTCACTGTGTAGCCCAGGCAAGTCTCGAACTCAGCAATCCTCCTGTCTCTGCCTCCAGAGTGCTGGGATTACAGATATGAGCCACCACGCCCGGCACTGTGGTATGTGGTGCTGATTGCTGGTTGACTGCTGGTGGGCATGAGTCACCACGCCCAGCATTGTTGTATGTGGTTATCGGATCAAACTCAGGACCTTGCGCTTGCGGGGCAGGCGTCAGAACCTCTGAGCTAAATCTCTGGCCCCCACATCTTCTTTATCCATTCTTCCATTGATGGGCATTTGGGCTGTTTCCAAGATTTAGCTATCACAAACTGAGCTGCTGTAAACATGGTTGTACATATATTGCTGTGGTATGATTTTTTAAAATCTTTCATGTATATTCCTAGCAGGGGAATAGCTGGGTCAAATGGATCTTGAGCATATAGTTTTTTATTGATATATTTTTCTAAGCCAAATGAATAGTTAAGCAAAGGCAGTTTTCTGACCTCACTAAAATTTATCTGGGAAATAATAATGTATAGATCCTCAGTTCCTGTCACATACCTAATCACTTGGAGTCCCTGAGGCAAGATCCAGAATCTATAGATTTAAACAGCTTGTTAGGTGAATATAATATAATTAGTTTTCAGATCAGCATTTGGGATTCACTGTTTAAAACCAAAGAAATAATGTGTAATGATAAAATAATTACTAGAAAGCTGAGAAGAGAAATAAAAATCATGTGATAATATAGAGCATTCTTTTTTGGGGGGGCAGGGTCTCCCTTTGTAGTTCAGGGTGGCCTTGAGCTCACTATGTAGCTCAGGCAAACCTTGAACTCACAGCAGCCTTTCTGCCTCTGTCTCCCGAGTGCTGGGGTTACAGGCATGAGCCACTGTGCCTGGCACTGTGGTATGTGGTACTGATTGCTGATGGGCATGAGTTACCATGCCCAGCATTGTAATATGTGGTTGCCAGGGATCAAATTTGGGACCTTGTACTTGCAAGACAGGCACTGGAACCACTGAGCTAAATCCCCGGCCCATGGAGCATTCTTAATTAAAAGAATTAATAATTTTCCAGTGTGGAGAAGTGGGTCCAGAAGGCGTTTTTTGTCTGGAATCTAACCTTTCTCACCAGCACTGCTCCTTACAGTCTCCTCTGCACAACACCTAAGTCACTGGCTTTTCAATTCCTGGCTGTGTTCTCTGTCCTGTGCCCTCTGCCGCTCACCCTCCGCAGCAGGGGCAGGTCACTGGGCAAGCATTCCCCCAGTTGCAGCTACTGCCCTGTGGTTAGATAAGTATTGAGAGCTCTGAGATCTGTGGTGGTGTTGCTTTCTCTCTCGGACATCTGTCCCAACTCCATCATGACATTGCACCCTACCTGAGTTTCCCAAAGGTGCTGGCTGTATACCTATGTGGTGTTGATTATTTATTGAGATCTATCTCACCTTTCAGGAATGAGCTTATTTCTTGAAAGCTGCTCATGTGGTAGTGTTGAAGAAGTTGAGCCGTAGACTCACTCTGGGGAGGGCTTCTCTGTGAGGCACGTGGCTCCCCACTCGGCAGATTCCTCACTGCCCTCTGTTGGCCTTGTGAGCCACCAGTGAAGACACTCATCACCCTTCCATTAAGTGGGTCACTGTCTTCCTCTAGGCTATAAGAAGACTTGGAAGAAGAGAAATGTCTGAGACGTCTGAGCTGTGGCAGGTGAAGCTGGTGTTAGAGTTTTTCAGCTCCCGAAGCCATCAGGAGCGGCTGCAGAACCATCCGAAGCGAGGGCTCTTCATGAACTCTGAGTTCCTCCCTGTGGTGAAGTGCACCATCGACAACACCCTGGACCAGTGGCTGCAAGGTAACAAACGACAGCTTTGTGCCTGAGTCTTGGAGAATGCACCAGCTCAGTAGGCTCTCTTTTCACAAGAGCAATCAAGTATCTGCCAGAATGAGTATGGTTTAAGGTTTCTATTCACATGAGTTAGACTCTGATTTACTTCAGTTTCTTTAAAAAAAAAATAGATCTGATGTAGCTTCACAGGCTTTATAGAAGATGCAGATAGAGCACCTGTCAGAGCCTGGGCCTGAGGTGGCAACAGCTTTCTATCACACTGCTGCTGCGGGCTGCAGGGAAAGGTGCAGCTACTTGTAACCTGTGGAAGAATTCGTTTGCATGAGGTAAATGAGGGTGCCTTTTAATGGGACTGTATTTTATGTGTTACGCACACCTGGAGTTGATTTCTGTAGTTGACTCTTTGATTTGTATTTATTCAAAGAGATTTGCTTTGGGTAAATATAAATCTTAGTGTAGTACTAGTAGTAAGAATTATCAATTGATTCATTAAGCTGTTAGTAGTGAATACAGCCTAAACATTTGAATATAATTAACTAAAAGCAACCTCCCTGTAGTACTAGGAAACAAACTTCTGGGAAAAACTCAAAACATGAACCAGATTGTAAGGGCTGTACATGGAGAGCCCAATTTCAGACAGTTATGCCTAGTCTGTCTTTTTCTCTTGGCATTTAAAAGATCCTGCATTTTATAACTTTCGTCCTTAGTCACTTTTATTCTCATTTTTAGGAAAAAATATATTACTTAGTTGGTTTTGATTCTTTCTTCTTACTCAATTTCGCACTTGATGACCCATAACAAACCTTTGCTGCTGCTGAGAACTGTGTCTGTGGATCTTTGCAGCCTCCGAGCTGTGATGTTGCAGGAGGGACCGGACTCCAGCAGTCTCCTGTAGCAGTCCCTCACTGTCACATTGCTGTTGGGTGTCTGTGGATTCTAGCAGAGCTGTGAGCCTCCACTAAAACTG
Source organism: Thryonomys swinderianus (assembly GCA_004025085.1). Lineage (NCBI taxonomy): Eukaryota > Metazoa > Chordata > Mammalia > Rodentia > Thryonomyidae > Thryonomys > Thryonomys swinderianus. Next base: position 3,582 of record PVIC010032032.1, read on the forward strand.
ACTTGCCATTCTGATCTTTCAGGAGTGTATTGAGTTTTAGGGAAAAACTATCACTTTTTAAGAAACTCTTGAGTGGTCACTGCTCTTTTCACAAGCACTGGGTACATTTCACGAATGCCAGGAGGACCTTTTGGATCACTCATGACCCAAACTGCACTTCACTTCTAAAATCTGAAAATGGTGCAAATTTATCATACTTTATAGACATTTTATGTGTCTGTCTCTTCAGTAACTTTAGGCACAGAAAGTGCGTTTTAGATTCAAGAACTTTAAAGTGTTTATTAACTTTAGTATTTTATTATGGAAATTGTCGAGCATATGGAAAGAAAATAAAGTGGTATACTAAATGCTGTCTCTGAGCTTCAGTAGTTACCAACATTGTGTCATGCTTGTTTTATCTGAGCCTTACCCCATTGCAGCATTCTATTATTTTTCAAATTTTATCATTTTAGTTTGCCAGTAGAGCTGGGATATAGTTTCTAGCACTGCCAGCATGGTGGCACATCTGTATTCCCAGCACTCTAGGAGACTGAGGCAGGAGAATTGTCAATTTGAACCCAGCCTGGGCAATTCAGACTCATATCTCAAAATAAAAAATAAAATGAACTGGGAATGGAGCTCAGTGGTAGAGCACGCTGGGTTCACCCCCTGATACTGGGGAAGGGGGCAGAGTTAGGAGGCATGAAACGGTATCGATGAGACGCTGTGAAGCACCGTGTTCCCCTCCATGACCTGCTTGCCTCCTTTAACTCCTCTCCCTCTGCTGCCTTCCCAGGAGCAGAGGTTTCCTCCTCCCGGGACTGATGTCCTCATTGGTGGTTCATAGTTCTTGTCTTGCTCCATTTCTATAATATTGAAGCTTTGAAGAGCTTCTTGGAATGTCCTTGGATCTGTGGGGCAGCAAACTTCCTTGATACTTTTTTTTTTTTTTTTTGAGACAGGGTCTCGCTTTGTAGTTGAGGCTGGCCCTGAGCTCGCTATGTAGCCCAGGCAAGCCTCGAACTCAGCAATCCTCCTGCCTCTGCCTCCCGAGTGCTGAGATGACAGGCATGAGCCACCACGCCCGGCACTGTGGTATGTGGTGCTGATTGCTGGTTGATTGTTGGTGGGCGTGAGTAACTGAGCTAAATCTCTGGCCCTCCTTGATACTTCTTAAAAGCTTTGCTGGTCTCTCTTCTCAGTCATTATCACCATTTCACTGCTAGTTCCTTCCTTGCCCTTCAGGGCTTCATCCTTCTTGTCCCTTCTCCCCTTCTGCAATAGGCAGTCCGTTCCGAAGTCTTCCAGTCTAATCTTTGAATATTTCTTAAACATGTCCACATTTTATGACTTATGAGTGGAAGAAAGCTCCTGTTATATTCCTCCTTGCTTTTTTTATTCTTATCCCTTCTGATATTTCTGGTCAAGTGACAGGATTTTTTAAAAAAACAATAAATTGATTTAACACTCTTGCTTAAACCACTTCAGAGGCTTCTAACTCCATTGTACAGAAAACTCCCATGTCACCCCAGAATCCACATGTCCCCCTCTCAGCCTCGTTGTGCCTCCTCTTGCTCCTTGGCTCCACCTGGACTCCCGGCCCCTCCGGGTTCCGCTCCACACTGGGCCCCTCCTTGGGGGAGCTTCTCCCAGACTTGTCCGCTGGGCCCACACTCATCCTTACAGCTTTGGTTCACACATCTCTTTTAGACTTTCTGAAGCTTTTCAGCTTTAGGCAGCTTTCTTGTCATTTGTATCTTGGAGTTTTATTCTGTTTGAAATGGTTTTGTCTGCAAGTGATAGTCTGACGAAAAGAGCCTCTGTGCCAGGTAAGGCAGGCTCGGTGGCTCCCACTCCCTTACTCTGAGGATCCCTCAGTTACACACTGTGCCATGGCTTCCTCTCACAGCACCCTTCCTCTCATGGTGATAACTAGATGACTGTGACTGTTCCTTGCCCTACACTTAGCACAATGCTCAGAGGAAAGGATGGAATTGCTTCCAGGGCCTGTGACACAGACTGAGGAAGTCTTTCCTAGACACAAGCATGGCATCGGACTCCTCAGTCTCAGGCCTGAGTTGTGTCTTGCGATGGTCACCCTGCCCTGGGCTGGTCATGGTGTCAGCAGCAGCAGGATTGCTCTGAGTGCCCTGGGCCGGGGCAGCAGAGCACTTGAGAGCCGTTAGAACTGCAGCTTTACTAGTCCTGCCCCAGGTTGACCCTAATGGAAACTGGACCGGGTCACTGATGGTGCTCTCCCTGGCACTGTAGGGGTGTGATCCACAGAAGGCTCGAGGGTCTGTGGCTGGGGCTGACCTGGATCCAGACCTGGGACTAAAGACTGCCCTCCACCCTGTGGAGGGCAGGGTGGTTCCGTGGGTGTCTGGGGAAACTGCCTGGTGGCCACTCTGCCTCTGGAATGCTCACACTGATTTGTAATTTCACATTTGTTTGGTTGTTTGGTTACGGTCCCTCTCCCACAGCACTCTGATTCTACAGTGCCAAGTCTCGCTCCACCTTGCCACAGTAGCCCCAGTGCCCAGCATAGTACCTGCCTGGTACAGACTCAGTGCTCAGGAAGTGCCTGATGAAGAAGTAGTGAAAGGAGGCCCGCTGGTGCCTCTCAGTCCTGCTCTTATTGGCTCAGCCCTTCCTTGCCTGTTCCTCCACAGCCGGGGGGGACACGTGTGCGCATGCCTACCTCAGCGGGCAGCCCTGCGAGGAGTCACAGCTGAGCATGCTGGCCTGCTTCCTTGTCTACCACTCGGTGCCCGCCCCACGGCACCTGCCACCTCTCGGCCTGGAAGGTAAGGCATGTCCAGCTTCTCCCTCAGCATCCCTGTTATAGTCCACTGTGCTCTTTTTTTTTTTTTTTTTTTTCCCTGCAGGAAGAATGTCTAGAGAGTTACTTCTCTAGTTTGCTTTCTGATCATCACTCATGTTTGTGTGTTACTTGTGAGAATCTCTTCTGAAAGGAGCTATCAATTTTACACATGCAGAAGCTTTTATTTGTTTGTAAAAGGATAGTCTTCAGAACTGCAAAGCCCAATCTATATTAGTAAACTATTCACATTACTGTTCGACGTTAGTTGACTTATTACCTTTTATTTTTTTGGATTGCATTAGTCATAATTTCTACTATTATAAAACTTTTAAATTAACAACTCCCTAACTTTGTGTTTCTTTTCATAATAGACTATAAAAATTAACATTAGCACTGATTAATACAGAGTTTATCCAGTAAGCTGAATAGTAAAGTACAATGACTCCTAAGCACCCTTGTTTATTATGTCACAGTCAAATTGCTGTCCTTCAGTTGAGGAGGAAAAATATTTTGGAGAAAAGTAAAGATTACTTAATCAGTTGAAATTTAGTGATATTACTAAACTGAGGCTTGAAAATTACAGATACAAATCCACTAGAGACTTTTTTTTTTTTTTGAGACAGGGTCTCGCTTTGTAGTTCAGGCTGACCCTCAGCTCACTATGTAGCTCGGGCAAGTCTCGAACTCAGCAATCCTCCTGCCTCTGCCTCCTGAGTGCTGGGGATGACAGGTGTGAGCCACCACACCCGGTTTTTGGTTTTTTTGTTTTTTTTTTTTTTTTGAGACAGGGTCTCGCTTTGTGTAGTTCAGGCTGGCCCTGAGCTCACTATGTAGCCCAGGCAAGCCTCGAACTCAGTAGTCCTCCTGTCTCTGCCTCCCAAGTGCTGGGATTACAGGCGTGAGCCACCACGCCCAGCAAGACTTCTTTTTATTAGAACTGTTATCACTATTTTCTATAGAGACTTGTAGTCATGGCCATGATGGAATTGCTTGTATTGAACTGACTATCCCATAGTAACAACTGTGAAAGTTGAATGAAACACAAAAACCTTAGATGCTCAGGGACATCCCCAGATGAATGACATGTCATTTCTGGGACCTTCTTGGAGGGGGAGGTGCTGAATCAATTTGGGTTATTCACTTATCAGGTGTTCCACATCTCAGTAGTTTTCAGAGGCTGCTTTCTGAAGTACGCTATGTTCTATATTAGAGCAGAGAGTTCATAGTGTAGCTTACTGTCACTGGGTGGTTGTTTTCAAGGGGAAGAATCCCCACTTCGAACATGTCCTGGCCCTGGAGGTCTCTGAAAGGGATGTATGGCTGCCCTTAGTTAGAAGTGTGACTTATTACTGTTCTGCTTTTTCAGGGAGCACAAGCTTTGCTGAACTCCTCTTCAAATTTAAGCAGCTAAAGATGCCGGTGCGGGCCCTACTGAGGTTGGCTCCTCTGCTCCTGGGAAATCCACAGCCCATGGTTATGTGATGACTTCGGAGTCAGCTCACCCTGAAATGTGACTGTACAAAAACAGGGCTGAGCATCAAAGCTGAAGAAACATCCTGGTTCTGCGCCATACTAGAGGCAGAGCTACACCCACCTCAGTGTATTTTAAAAATCCAGAGAGTCTGTTGTCAGCATTAACATCATATGATACATAAAAGTGAGTTAAAATTTGCTTTGTAAATAAATTTTTTTTCAGTTTGTTTTCAAAATTCTTGATTGCTTAGTTTTGGACTTTAGAAAGTACAGTGACAGGACCGATTCAGTTTTTCATCTGTGGTATTCAGTTGAGGTATAAAGCTACAAAGCCTAGTTTTCTACTGCCATGGAAGATCTGTTACTGTGGTAACTGAGATGTCACAGTTATCTTAAATTCCCTGACTGGTCAAGTGTAGTGGCTCATGCCTGTGATCCCAGCACTGAGGAGGCTGAGACAGGAGGATCACCATGAGTTCGAGGTCATCCTGGGCTACATAGTGAGTTCAAGGTCATCCTGGGCTACATAGTGAGTTCAAGTTCATCCTGGGCTACATAGTGAGTTCAGACCAGGCTGCACTACAAAGTGAGACCCTGTCTCAATAAACCATGAAAAAAAAAGATTACCAGATAGTGTCTAATGATGTGATCACCGCAAGCAAGAGCAGTACCCCTGATCAGGAGGCTGACCGGCATGAGGCGCTGAGGACTGCATGCGTCGTGACGGTCCACACTGGAAAAAGTGGAGTGCCTGCCAGGAGCCAAATCTGCTAGCACTTCAACCTCCAGAACTGTAAAAATAACACCTCATTTTGTTATTTCATAGCCTCCAGAACTATAAAAAGTAACACCTCACCTATGTTATTTCATAATGACAGCCTGAGCAGGCCATTCATGAAGCCTGTTTTAAATAGCTAAAATATGAAATTCCTGCATTTTAAAATAAAACAGTTTCTACCCAAGACTTGAGAATGTCTATCTGTCTTTCCCTATGGCTTCTGGACTAGATGATGATGGCAGAGACTCTTGTGTAAACGCTTCTGCAGCTTCAAGTTCTGATACAGAAAGGAGCAAGCTCCCTACCGTCCAGCCTGCCATGTGCCCTGGGCTTGCCGAACAGCCAGTGGGACCTTATGCAGGTAGAAGCTGCACCTGCTACTGAATTGATTTCATGTGTCTTCTGCATCCTGGTCTGATACGTGAAAGTCTCAAATAAGAGTCAACGCAGAGTTGTGCCTGCCCTGAAGTTTCAGCAGAGCCCTTTGCAGAGGTCCTCCGCCTGGAAGGGCTGCCCGAGGGGTGGCTTACTCCCAGATGTGAAGCATAGGAAAGTGTTAAATGTGAGTGAGAATCATGCTTCCTTTTGTACTTAAAATAGTTTTCTTTCTATTAAAAGTAAAGGAAATGTTTAGATGGTAGATTGTGAAAATTCAGAATTAACCCAAAATTCAGGCATCTCTTCATTGTCTGCTGTCTGTGTATGCTTTTCCCTAAATAAAGGGTGACTTGAATGACAGGTTTTGGACATGTTTGTAAGGGAGAGAGAACAGTAAAAACATTATCAGCTAGGCAAATGTTAAGCTAGGCATGTCAGTGCATGCTTGTAGTAACAGCACTAAAGAGGCTGAGGTGGGAGGATCACAAGCCCAAAGGCATTCTGGGTTCAGAGCAGGGCCCTGTCTCAAAAACCTAAACCAACCAAACAAAAAACTTTAAAAGTTGCAGTAGATGGGCTGGGGATTTAGCTCAATGGTTCTGGTGTCTGCTTCATGAGTTCAAGGTCCCAGCCGATCCCCAGTACCACATTACCGTAATACCAAGTGTGGTAGCTCATACCTGTAATCCCAGCACTCGGGAGGCAGAGGCAGGAGGATTGCTGTGAGTTTGAGGCTTGCTTGGGCTACATAGTGAGCTCAGGGCCAGCCTGAACTACAATGCAAAACCATTTAAACAAAAAAAAAAGGTCAGGGTACAATAACTAACAGCACCGGTCTGGAAATAGCATTTTGGGCCTTCCAAAGAGCTGGCATGGAGTAGAGAGGAGGTTTTGGTTAGTCTACTCTTGCGTGGCTCTTCTGGTATCATCAAAGAAATCAGTTGCAGGGCCGGAGGGTTAGCTCAGTGGTTCTGGTGCCTGCCTCGCAAGTGCAAGGTCCTGAGTTCTGATCCCCGGTAACCACATACAATGCTGAATGTGGAGACTCACGCCCACCAGCAATCAATACCACATACCACAGTGCCAGGCGTAGTGGCTCACGCCTGTAATCCCAGCACTCAGGAGGCAGAGACAGGAGAATTGCTGAGTTCAGGGCTTGCCTGGACACCATAGTGAGCTCAGGGCCAGCCTAAACTACAAAGGGAGACCCTGTCTCAAAAAGCAAAAAAAGAAATCAGTTGCAGCTCTGTGCCATCTCAAAAAACCTTGAGTTGTGTAGCTCTGACTATTAGGGAGTGCTTGGCTGCCATGACAAGGGAAGAGCCAGAGGAGCACATCAAGCATTTTGTGTGGGAAATGCTTGAAGGATGCTAAACTAGGACAGTGGGATCCTCGGCAAGGCTGGGAGGAGGGTGAGGGCTCCCAGTGCCCTGGTGACGGTGTGCGAGGCCCCGGGCCTCACCCTCCAGAGGGCCTGGAGAGGGAAGGGCCAGGCATAGACCTCTGCAAGTGCATTGGCTCTGGGCGTCGGGACTTTAACCCTTCACAACTGCTCCTTCACTGACACCGTGATGAGTGTCAACTGTGAGACCTGAATTGTGCTGTTAGTCCTTAACACAGTCCATAGGGAGTGTGCAAGTTGGGTGTGGTGCCATGAGATTGTAATCCCAGTATTCTAGGAGGTTGAGGCAGGAAGGTCACAAGTTCAAGCCCCGATTAGGTCATGATGGTTTGACTTTTCTGGGGTTTGTTCCTCAATGGTAGCTATAGCACATTGGATCTGGGGTCAGAACTTGTGCCCAACAGGTACTCCAGGGGAAGAGGGGCTATGATCGAGATTCAGTCATGTGTCCTATAGGGCCAGCTGGCTGACCTCACATAACTTGTTTTCTTTGCCATAGCTCTACCTTTGTATCTCTAGGAACCCCTTGAATTCATGGGTAACCAAGCCTGATCCAGAAATGGGACAGGGGTGCCATACCACTGTCCCCATCACTCAAGGGGGTCACTGAGGACTGTTTCCTCTCAGCCCTCCAACCCCCATACCATTTCACACTCCTTTTTGCCCACATTCTCTCCTTTTCTCTCTTCCCTACGTATTCAAGACTTTTTATCTCCCACTCTGTGGCCATCTGGAGACCCACAGACTGTCTCTCCCACACCCTGGTACTACACAGAATGTGTGGCCCCTGTGCCCTGTGTGGACACTGTCACGGCGCCCTGGGGACCTGGGCCCTCAAAATTGCTCCATTCTCATGCAGCAGTAGTGTGGAAAGGGCACTGGCCATGTCCAAGTGTGTGAGCCAAAGGGCTTCCCAGATCGTGAAGCCCTTCCCCTGGAGCTCTGATGTCAGGATGCCATTACATTAGGAGCTCTGACTTACCAAAGGCACTCAAGGAAAAGGCTGTGGGCCTCAAGGGAAGGGAGCTGGTTCAAGTCTGAATGCTAAAGTCAGCCCCTCTTTCTTGTAAAAAAATTTTTTTTGCAGGCTGGAGATTTAGCTCAGTGGTTCCTGCATCTGCCTAGCAAGTGCAAGGTCCAGAGTTTGATCCCCAGTAACCACATATAACAATACCAAGAGTGGTGACTCACACCCACCAGCAATCAATACCACACACCACAATGCCATGGTGGCTCATGCCTGTAATCCCAGTACTTGGGAGCCAGAGGCAGGAGGATCACTGAGTTCAAGGCTGCCTGGGCTACATTGTGAGCTCAGGGCCAGCCTGAACTACAAGGTAAGACTCTGTCTCAAAAAAGAAATAAATATATATATTGCAGTACTGGGGATTGAACCCAAAGGCTTGAACATGCTAGGCAAGTACTCCTTCACTGAACTAGACCTTCAGCACTTTTTGTTTATTTTGAGGCAGAGTAAATTGTCTAGGCTGAATTTGAATTTGTAGTCCTCCTGCCTCAGTCTTCTGAGTAGCTCAGATTACAGGTGTGTGGCACTATATCCAATTCTAGTCATCTCCTCTTATCCTATTATTATTTCCACTCTAAACCTTGTTTTGTGTTTAATCCAATCCATTAATAATTCTATATCAAAAAATGAAGAAAATAGAAATTAAGAATTGATCAATTCTTTATCTGTGCTAATTTACTAATATATTTTTACTTTCTTCTTGTGTTCAGCTATTAAAATTTAAAAATTTGTAAGTGTATTTGAGATAGACTTGTGTAATTATAAGAAGTAATTCAGAGAGGTTTTATATCCACTTCACCAAATTTTTCCTAATAACTTGCGGAACTGTGGTAAATAGCATCACAAGAAATTGAAATTGGCACAATCCATTGACATTAGATGACAGTGACTTAGATGTCACTTGTTTTATATGATATATATGTATATATACATATGTATGTTTACTTTTGTGCAATTTTATCACTATTAAGATATACATACGTCCATTATAAGCATCCTTCTCTTATATATATTTCCTCCCCTCTAATCTCTCGGAACTACTAAGTCCTTCTAAAACTTTCTTTTTTTTTTGAGACAGGGTCTTGCTTTGTAGTTCAGGCTGGCTCTGAGCTCACTATGTAGCCCAGGCAAGCCTCAAACTCAGCAATCCTCCTGCCTCTGCCTCCAGAGTGCTGGGATTACAAGTATGAGCCACCACGCCCAGCATTTTGGGGTGTGGTACTGATTGCTGGTGGACGTGAGTCACCACACCCAACATCATGTCATTGTATGTTGTTACCAGGATTGAACCAGGGACCTTGTATTTGCTAGGCAGGTGGTAGAACCATTAAGCTAAACCTCCAGCCCAAAAACTCTTTAATTTTGTTATTTCAACAATAGTATGGGAGCTGGGCATGGTGGTACACACCTGTAATCCCAGCACTTGGGAGGCAGAGGTAGGAGGATTGCTGTGAGTTCAAGACTTGCTTGGGCTACATAGTAAATTGAGGGTCAGCCTGAATGACAAAGTGAAACCCTGTCTCAAAAAAAAAAAAAAAGAAAAGAAAAAGAATAGTCTGTAACTGGAACCAGATAGTATATATCTGAGATCATTTTTCACTCAGCATAATTCCCTGAGATCTATCCATGTTTGTTTCATGAATCAAGTTACTTCCTTTCTATTATTAGTATCATTCTGAAGTTGGGTGGTATTTTCACGTATTAGCTTTCCATTACTATAACAAAATATCTGAGATAAACAGTTTAAATCCAAGAAAGGAGGCTGAGGTTACAGCTCAGTGGCAGAGCTCTTGCCTAGTATGTCCAAATTCTCAGGACTACAGAAAGGGTGAAAGGTTTATTTTTAGCTTACAGTCTTAGAGGTTTTCTGCCAATGGTTAGGGCACTATATCATGGCAGGGAGCAATGGTAGAGTGCTTTCTTGCTTAATGGTGGCCAGAAAGTTACAAAAATAGAGGACAAGACTTCAGTCTTTTTCAAGGCATGACCCCAGTGATTTAAGACCTCCCACGAGGCCCCGCCCTTTAAAGATTTCCCCCACCTCCTAATAACACAATGGTCTGAGAACACATGGGCCTTTGGGGACATTTTGTGAGAACTTGTCCTGCTCTGTTCTAGAGTGGTCTGCCACTTTACATTCCTACCAGCGATGTGTGGGTGTCCCAGTTCCTCTATATTGCCATTGTTTGATATTATCACTATTTTCTACTTTAACCAGACCTCACTGTGTTTTAACTAGTAACTTTCTAGTAGTTAATGCTATTGAATATCTTTTTATGTGTTTTATGAAGCTTTTTTGCTATCTGTGTAACCTTCTTGGTAAAATATCTTTTTTATTTAAATCATTTTCTTCTTTACTCTTGAGTTCTGGGAATTCTTCATATATTATAGATATGTCTTTTGTCAGATAGGTGGTTTGGAGGTTATTATTATTTTTTACCTGTGCCTTGTCTTTTCATCTTCCTAATAAAGTCTCATGAAGTCAAAGTTTTAAATTTTGGATCAAGTACAGTATATCATTTTTTCTCTTTTGGGTGGACACTTTTGGTATCACTAAGCACTCTTAGTATCACTAAGCACTCTTAGCCCTAGATAGGTTTCCACTCTCCTTCTCTCTCTCTCTCTGAGTAGGAAATATTTACTGACAGACAAAACGGGGGCCAGAAAATGGGTTGCCCCTCCCATTTCTATTATGCCTATTTTCTAAAAGTTTTATAGTTTTAAATTTACACTTAAGTCCCCAATGCATGTTAATTTTGCAAGGTAAGTGTGAGGTGTGGGGTGTGAAGTTTAGGTCAAATTTCGTTTTCTGGCTCGTTTGTTGCAGAGGCTGTAGTCTCTTGAGTGACTTGCTCTTGCAAATTTGTCAAGTGTCCTATCCACTGTTGTGTGTGTCTGTTGCCCACCAATACCACAGTGTCATGGTATAATAAGTAAGCTCACCATTGGGTAAAGCCATTCCTCTGTTTCTTCTTCAAAATTGTTTAAATCCAGGTCCTGTGTCTTTCTATACAAATGTAAAAAAAATTATTTATGTTTATGAGAACCTTTGTTTTGATTTTGACAGGAATTGCACTGTCTTTAGATCAATTTTGAGAAATATCTGTCTTTATTTGACTATAGAATATGGTATGTCTCTATTTAGACCTTTGATTTTTTTTTCCATCAGCATTCTGTAGTTTCCAAAGTACTGTGTATATTTTGATTTTTATCTAAATTTTCCATTTTGTTTGGAATGTCTGAGGGCTTAGGTGTAAAATGTTCCCCAAAATGTCATGTGTTAAGAGGTGGCACCTGGTCAGGTCATGGGGTATGTCACCTTGAAGGATGCGTCTTGTGCTCAGCTCTTCCCCTCCCTCTCCGTTTCCTGGCTGCCATGGAAGGAGCAGCTGTCCTCTACTGTGTGCTTCCACCATGCCGTTTCTGCCTTGCAGCCCACCAGGAACAGAGGGGGCCTTTAAAACCATGAGCTGAAATAAACCTCTCCTCTTCCAAGTTGTGGGTGTCAGGGTGAGCAGAGAGCTCTCTGGGGCACATGTCAAAATGGGCACACTGGGAAGAGGAGCCGCTGCCCAGATAGAGACTGTGCAGGTGGAGAAGGAGCAGCCTGGGCTGGGAGTGAGAGATCAGGGACCAGAAGTTCCAAATGCAAAACTCCATCAACTCTCCTTTCCTTGGAATTTTACTGGGAATGTGGCCAGGGAGAGGGGCTGGCAAGCAGGGAGAGCACAGCAGCCTTACACAGTCCTGAGGCACTCGGGTTCCAGAGCCCTGCAGCAGGTAGACCTAGTGGTGACCCTAAACCATCTGAAATGCTGGCTGCCCCTCAACAGGTCAGAGTCGTGCATGAATGACAGTGATGCGAGAGGCAGGGTTGGACCAGGACGTTTCTTATACCCCAAGAGGTATGTGTGGATCTGAGGTAGATTTCCAGGCTGGATCCAAAAGCAAGGGCCAGCGAAAAATCACATGCAAATATAAAGACTCGGGAGAAGTAACCACTGGCATTGGGAGCCCAGAGTCCCCAGTACAGGAAGGTGTGACTCACTGACACCCATGGGTATAGCTTTTAGCACCAGGGAAAGGCCCACTGGGGTCCTCACAGCATTGGAGGTGGCATTGTTGACTGGAACTGGAAATGGGTACTTGTTCTTTCCCAGAGGAGGGTGGGAAATTCCCCTAAAAGGCTGCCCAGGGACCACCAAGACTCTTCTCTTTCTGTGACCTTGGGGACATCCTGGCTAGAAATAATTGGATCTCCTTTCCCTCTCGCCTCACAAATCTATCTGTGAGAGAGACGGATGAAGAATGTGTTTCTTAGTTTTGGTAGAAGGGCTTTGAGGAGTAGAGAATGCTAGGGAGAGGTGTGGCTTAGTGTGCACTGTTGTTCCTGGAAGTGGGCAGTGTGATGGTCAGACACAGGGGCTATTTAAGTTTTCAAAGTTATTACAGTAAGAGAGATAGTGCCATTAACACCCTGCAAAAGACTCCTCCTGCTTTGAACACACTCATTCCATTCTTCTCACCACTTTCTGCAGCAGTTCTGGAGTTGTCTTTTGTGAGTGTCTAGCTGTGCTGCTGTGGCTGCCTCATCCACATTGAGTGGATTGAAAGCACTTAACTTTCATGGCCCTTTTGACTTTACATGAGAGACATGGCAGATGAGGATATAACTGTAATGTTTTGACCAATCTTCCGTTCCATGGGATGGTACTCAGCAGTAGCACTCACTGTATTTAAAAATTTTTTTGTTGTTTTTCTTTAAGTTTTTTGGTACACTTTAGGAATATGTTGTGATCACATTCATCTTTGGGGGTTAATACCTGTATTTGATAGATTATGGTTCTCACTATACTTCTGATGACATCTGATAAAGACACACTAATGAAAGAGGATTTCAGAACTGCTTCACAATTGGAACTAATGCTGGGATAAATGTGTTCAAAGAGAGGAGAGTATTTTAAGGGAGATTAATAGCAACATGTATTTTACTGTAATAGACTTTTTTTTTTTGAGACAGGGTTTTGCTTTGTAGTTCAGGCTGGCTCTGAGCTGCCCTGGTCTACCCCCTAGGCAAGCCTCAAGCTCAGCAATCTTCCTGCCTCTGCCTCCCAAGTGTTGGGATTATAGGCATGAGCCACCACGCCTGGCATTGTGGTATGTGGTACTGATTGCTGGTGGGCATGAGTTACCACGTCTGGTATTGTTGTATGTGGTTACCAGGATCAAACCAGGGACCTTGTGCTTGCTACGAAACCAGTGAGCTAAATTTCTGGCCCCTACTGTAATTAAGTTTTTTAAAAGATTTAATATTCACTGTACAGTTTGATCATTCCTTGTAATTATAAAAACATTTTGGCACTGAGTACAAATTCTGTAATTCTGGCCCCTCTTCGAGCCCTGCCAGGAAACAATGTGCTTGTAGCCCAGAGTTGGCTACAAGCACGTTGGTGGTGGCTGTAGCTGAGGAGAACAGCATTGTGGGCAGACCACCCTAGGCCAGGTGATGAGAAGGACAAGTCCAGAACAGCTGGCCAGCAGCCAGAGAAACAAGGCCACAGTGCTCAGACTCACAGCTCAAAACGTGCCATGGACTTTGAGGACAGGTGGAAGAAGCATCTCAGCAAGAGTTCAGGCATCTGTATGTTATAAAGCTAATGGTGTTTGTTGCAGAAGAAAATATTACACTATCCATCTGCGTACCACATCTTCACATGGACCAAAAGTGTGATGTACAAAATGCAAAAGTTGTCACCTCAGGACAAGTTCCTTATTGTGGACCCAGTCAAGCTCATGACCTGGTCTACCCCTGCCCAGTTTAGAAAACATCTGTAAAGAGCTATGGACAGACAGAGGTGGCTTTGTTCATTCTGGCTATGGAGATTTATCTAAGTAGGCCAAGGAAAGTATCCTGCTGCTCAGTACCATCCTCTCTGTCCAGGCCCATCCGGCCAATTCACACAAGGAGAGAGCTGGGAGCAGCTCACTGATGCAGTTATGTCCTGGCTTGTCAGGACTGAACAGCCTCTTCTTGCTCTGGGCTCCTGTGCTCAGAAGGGCAGTGCCACTGACAGGAAGTGGTGCCATGTCTTGTAGACTGCCTGTCCCTCCTGCTGTCAGTCTATGGAGGATCTTTGGCTGTCAGCATTTGCAGAAGTCTGGCAAGGAGCCCACTGACTGGAGTGAGCTGTGACCCACAGAGTGGTGGTTCATCTCCTGGGGTGACTTTAGAGGCACTGCTGATGAAGATGTGCCAGTTATGAAGTCACTGAGAATTTCTGTACTGTTAAGCACCCTGCTTAATAAGGAGAGAAAGCTTCCATGAGGCAACCAGGAAGCAGGCTGTCGTGGGACGGGAGCTTTCTCCGGCCAGAAGTAGGTATAAAGAGCCTTTGACTGCTGCTGTGTTTCTGTCCTCTACTGAGGTGGGAGTGGCTTAGTGGAAAATGAGCACATTTCTTGCAAGACAGTTGATGACAAGTACTCGCTGGGTTCTCTTCACCTCCTTTAGCCTCGTAGTTAAAAGGGAAGATAAGCACGTTTTTGTCACCCCCTCCCATGGTTGGGGTGCCTGCTGCTGCTTTAGACTTCATAGTTGACAAAATGTCTTTGCTTAGACCCTTCCCCTCTGTCTTTAAGGAGCCCCCTCCCTGGAGAAACCTTAGGGATGTCTTGCAAGCTTCTAAAAACCTGGCCCTGAAATTGGGAGTCAGTGTCCTGCTTGTAGCAGAAGCCAGTGCCCTGAGAATTGTCCTTGTTCTGTTCCTAACAGACTGGTGGCTGGACACTGCAGCCACTCGGCTCTTTATCCTGTTGTTTGGGTCCTTCCTGGAGTAGTGGATGATGGAAGTTAGACAGAGGTGGAGGAGAGGGTTTTATTTTAAATGCGGGGGTGGTGAGCTTTTCTTCCCGTGCTGATTTATTTTGTTTTAATGGACTGGAACACTTGGAGATATTTGTTTTTGTTTGCAACACTGGTGAGTTAAATTTTTATATATAACATACTGCATAGATACATATATTTTTCAGCTTTTTTTTTTTTTAAGAGAGACTGTATCTGTACTCCCAAGCTGGATGTGATGGAGGTTGTTTTTGTTGTCCAGTAGGGTTAAAAAGTTCACCCTGCGCACATTTGATAGTAAAAGATTGTTAAAGTTTAAGAAAAAAACCCTCAAACTTTGAGTTCCTGGGTGAAGACAGCTGAAGCCCGTTTCCTCGTTCCCAGAGTGGGAGTGGTAGCTGTCTCTCCTGGCACTGAGCTAAATCTCTGGCGCTAGCAGGTGTATAACAGCTTTGTTATCTGCAGAACCTTGCCACTGAGCAGAGCTGATGGTGGCTTCCGCACACGCTTGGGCTGGCCTAGCGTGCCCCCTAGTGGCCATAGCTCTGCACAGCCGCTCGTGAGCATTCTTGCCAAAATTGTCCCGGACAGTGCAGGTCAGGTCACAGGACATGCGCACTTAAGAGGCTTGTACCTAAAAATTGTGAAGACATCGCCCTGTCAAAATTAGTTAGTACACAGAGATTTATGTCCATTGTAGGACAACTTCCTTCATGTGGTTTTGAGGCATCTACAGAATGTAGAGAAGAATGTTTTGCCTGCTTGTTACAGAAACTGTTAACAAGAAAGTGACCATCTGTTAAATCAGACCCAGCTAGCAAAGAATGAGATAGGAGTAGAGGACTATACAAGAAAGAACAGAACGAGGGTCGGGCCGAATGTTCTGAGCACTAACTTGGTGTGATCTGGTCCCACTGCAATTGGAAGTAAAATTATTATTTTACCCGACTCTCATCTCTCCGCGTGTCTTTGCTCCATTCCCGCGATAACCTTTTCACAATCCGAGTGGCTTCTGTCCCGAGAGCACTTCCTGCCCTGCAGCCTGCCATGCCCGTGTGATGGCCACAGTGCCAGGGGACAGGGTGTCTGAATGTCGGGCTCCATGAGCAGGGCTGAAGAAGTGGCTGCAGGAGCGCTGTGACCACGAACAGGGCATCGCTCCGTGACATGAAGCTATCTTCTCTGGACAACTGTGGACGCACCAGGAGGACACAAAAGATTTCTACGGGGCCTCTCTGTTTGGGAAATACTTCATGTGATCTCTTCTCACTGAAGGTCTGATAAATGCAGAGGTGATTCTTAGGCTTTCAGCCTCTAAAACTGTAAACAAAAAAAGAAAACTTTCTTTATAAGATACTTAGCCTCAGGTATTTTATTAGAGCAACAGAAGATGAGTTAAGACATGATCTCTTTTGAGTCTCTTTCTACTCCCACCTGCCAAGTTCTTATGAAAGCAGAAAAACAAAAGAGTCCAAACTGAGGAGGTGCTCAGGGGACAGGTTACAGTGCTGAGGGTGGACTTGGGGCTGAGTTCCGCGGGGTGCAGGGGGTGCTGGGACAGAGTGTGACCGGGGACATGGGTCAGGTGTGATGACCACTGTGGAGGGGGGAGGGGCGGGACTGGTTCTAGAGCAAAACTCCTTGGCAGGGGTATCTTTGCCTTTTGTTCACTCCACTATGCACCTATCCCTTACAACAGGAGCTGGAGTGTAGTAGGTGCCAGATAAGTAGTTGTGAATGATTGTTCAGTGGATCAGGAGAAAGCCATCAGAAACAACAGCTCAGTTTATTCAGAAAACATGGGAAGAATTCCACGTTAAACCCAAAAGTAGCACAGATGAGAGTGTGTGTGTGTGTGTTGATATAAAACATGCTGCTAGGACTGCACAGACCCTAAGAGCTGGGCTTTGATGACGTGGCTTTCAGGCATGTTTAACCACAGGGGTGGTCAGGGAAGGAACCCTAGAACCACTCTGGGTACCCCCACTTCTTAGCCTCCATCCTCCTTGGTGGTGGGGACTCTGAGGCCTCCTTGCTCCTCGCTTTCTTGGATGGCTGTTATGGACTGAAGAGGGTCTCCGTATTTCCAGAGTTTCATGTGCTAGGAACTTGTGGCTCCAGTATGGTGATGTTGGAAGACCATGGAACCTTTAATAGGTGCCACCTAATAGAAGGTCACTGGGATGGTGGCTTTGGAAGGGATTAATGTCATTCACATGGGCCTCTGGTTAGTTAGCCCAGGAGCCTGTTGGCCTCCTGTGGTTTCTTGTGATTCATGTGATCTCTTCTCACTGAAGGTCTGATAAATGCAGAGGTGATTCTTAGGCTTTCAGCCTCTAAAACTGTAAACAAAAAAAGAAAACTTTCTTTATAAGATACTTAGCCTCAGGTATTTTATTAGAGCAACAGAAGATGAGTTAAGACATGATCTCTTTTGAGTATCTTTCTACCTCCTTAGACACTGAGTGTTCTTGGGATGGTCAACTGTATTTTCTTTTTCTTTATTTTTTATTGGTACATTTTATTGGTACATTATATATACACCTCACAATTACACTCCACATTGAGAATTTGTACCAGTATATGACACAACTTAATTCTCATTTTTCCCTTCCCCTCATCACCCTACCTCCCCCCACCTCTATATGCACAAGCATTGTTTCCTTTTTTTAACCATCAATTTTTCTTTCTTTCTTT
>PVIC010032033.1:7918-21060 GCA_004025085.1 Thryonomys swinderianus
CCCTGAGCTCACTATGGTGCCCAGGCAAGCCCCACGAACTCAGCAATCCTCTTGTCTCTGCCTCCCGAGTACTGGGATTACAGGCCTGAGCCACCACGCCCAGCACTGTGGTATGTGGTATTGATGGCTGGTGGGTTTGAGTCTCCACGCCCAGCATTATATGTGGTAACTCTGGACCTTGCGCTTGCGAGGCAAGCTCCCGAACCACTGAGCTAACCCTCCGGCCCTCCTTTTTGTTTTTTAAACTTTGACATAACATCTGGGTAGCGCAGGCTGGATTCAGCTTTTGATCCTTCTGCCTCAGCCCCCGGAGTAGCCATTCTGGTTAGGATTTTTTAAAATAAAGATCTAAAACTTTCTCTTTCAAACAAAAGTTGTTCAAAAGGCTTTTCATATATCATTGGATTTTGAGCTTGCAGGTGTACTGTTGAATGAACTGTGATAGAATATTTGATTGTATTAAGGAATTGTTAAAATTTTTTAGAATTGGTAATAGCATTATAGTATATTTTTTTTGATCCCTAATTTGTTTAAAACACATACTGGAACATACACAAGTAAAAGGGTATGCTATCTAGTACTTGCCTCCAGGTAATGTGAAAGGTAGGGAAGGAATGGGGTGTGCAAGCAGCAGAACAACGATAGGTTGGTTGTTGTCCAGAGCAGGTGATATGTTTGTTTATATGGGTTTATTATACTGTTTTTGAGTGTGTTTCAAAATTCTGTAATACATTTTTTTCTTAAAGTTACCTCTGATATGTAACCAGGGGCCAGGTAGTAAGTTCTAATACTTTCTCAATTTTTTTGGTGGTTCTGGGAATTGAACTCAGCACTGTAGGGTCCTGTATGTGGTAGGCAAGTGCTGTACCACTGAACTACATCCCCCAGCCCTTTTTTTTTTTTTTTTTTGAGACAGGGTCTCGCTTTGTAGTTCAGGCTGGCCCTGAGCTCACTATATAGCCCAGGCAAGGCTCAAACTCAGCAATCTTCCTGCCTCTGCCTCCCAAGTGCTGGGATTATAGGCGTGAGGCACCATTCCCAGCACTGTGGTATGTGGTATTGATTGCTGGTGGGCATGAGTCACCACGCCCAGCATTGTATGTGGTTACCGGGATCCAACTCAGGACCTTGCGCTTGAGAGGCAGGCGCTGGAACCCCTGAGCTAAATCTCCAGCCCAGCCCTTTTTATTTTTAAAAAATTTTGAGATAGTGTCTCTCTAAGTTATCCAGGCTGGCTTCGAAATTGTGAGCCTTCTGCCTCAACTTCCTGAGTAACTGGGATTACAGGAGTGAGCTATTGTGTCTGGCTCCCTTATGTTCTTCTCAGCTGAATTGTGTAGTATTTATCACAAAACTGTTGACCTGTAATAATGTAAATCACTGTCACTTAGCACGTCATGAATTTTGCTGTATGTGTACTTACTGTCTCTCTGCTTCCTCTTTAGGCCTCGCCTTGGAGTCACTCTTCACAAGGTGGTGGTGGCAGGAGCTCTCTATCTCTTGTTCTCTGGCATGGAAGGAGTCCTCAGAGTTACTGGGGTCAGTATTGTTCAGCCTGAGTTTTTGTGGTCAGTTCAGGTCTCTTGGTTTTGTCTTGAGAGGGTGCCTTGGAAGTATTGGGGACTGTCTTAACTGTTGCTTCTGCCATCCTTGAGCTCTGCTTTTCAAAATGTGTATACAGGTTAAGTATCTCTTTCATTTATTTTTAACATTTTTTTTAGTAGTCTGTATATATAGTGATTACATTCATTATGTGGAATTGGTACATGTACGTGACATATCCTACCTAGTTCTCTACATCTCCTTTCCACCCTCCTCTCCCCAGAGTATCTCTTTTCTGAGATGCTTGGGACCAGAAGTGTTTCAGAGTTTAGAATTTTCAGGTTTTGGAATATTTGTATAGGTTTTACTAATTAAAATGTTCCTAATCCAGAAATCTAAAATCTAGAAAGCTCCAAAATCTGAAACTTCTTGAGTGTCACAGATTTGGAGTTTTGAATTAGGGGATGCTCAACCTATATTATTTATATTATTTATTTTTCTTTTTAATCTGTCTTTTAGAACTTTATAAATTTAATATGTGGTGCACAATAAATGCTTCTTTCTCAGTCTCCAGACTATAGATAATAATTTAGTTTCTTTCGCAGACACTGGACTCCATTCTTTTTTTTTTTTCTTTGAGACAGGGTCTCGAGAGCTTTGTAGTTCAGGCTGGCCCTGAGCTCACTATGGTGCCCAGGCAAGCCGCCGCGAACTCAGCAATCCTCCTGTCCCTGCCTCCCGAGTGCTGGGATTACAGGCGCGAGCCACCACTTCCAGCATTGTGGTACGCGGTGTTGATTGTTGGTGGGCGTGTCTCCACACCCAGCATTATATGTGGTTACCGGGGATGGAACTCAGGACCTTGCGCTTGCAAGGCAGGCGCCAGAACCACTGAGCTAACCATCCGGCCCTGGACTCCATTCTTGAATAAGAAGCTAGGAACTTACTGTTTAATCTAAAAATATCAGTGCTCCTTGTTTATTTAGCACTTGAGTTTTTAAAGATTCCTTGAAATGCAGCTAGTTAAATTTCACACTGTCCTTGAGAATTATATTTCTTCTGCTTAGGAAGGAAAACATGACCCTGAGATCTAGGTGATAAAGTGTATTAGGGTTAGAAATAGGCCTCTTTTTGCCATTCCGATTAGTATTTTATTTATCTTAAAATTGGATTCTGCAATAACCTCTTAGCTTCAAGTTGGTAAACTCTGTAAACTTGACTTTGCCCTCAGAGGATTCATTAAGCTTTGTTGTTTTGTTTTGTTTTGAGACTGTCTTGCTACATAGTTCAGGCTGGCACTGAACTCAGTATATAACTCAGGCTAGCCTTGAACTTGCTGTGGTTCTCCTGCCTCAGCCTCCATGCTAGGATTACAGATGTGCATCACTACAGGTCATTAATTTTTTTGATAAATTTCCCCATAATTAAAATGCTTCAGGATTATAGATTTGTTTTCAAACCACACTGTCCTCTGTATGTAATCTCCTTAGACTTTGACCACTTTAACCTTATCATTTTTTCCTCTTTCTCTTCTGCTGCTGCTGTAGTATTTTTCTTATTCTTTGGCTTCAACTCTAAGCCTGGCACTTTCAGCAACTGATGCCTGTATTATTTTGTGGATATCCTTTCAGTAATGTCCTGGTGACTACATTATTTGGGCTACCTAAAAAGTGTCATATATAAATTTGTGGAGACTAGCAAATAGTTTTGTCTTATATTTTATTGCAGGATGAACTGTTTGTAAAACTTTATTTTATTATAGTTAAAGAATTTATAATTCTTTGTAGATTAATTATCAATAGAGTAATCAGAAGGGTCCTATTAGGCTTGCAGTCTAGATCACAACAGTAAGTCCAGATGAGGTGGAGGTTATAAACATTAGAACTTATGCTAGTGTCACCTCTTACATGAATCTTAATATTCTAGGAACTAACTGGTAAATTAGCTGGTGTTCCATTGTGTTGAGATTATAATTGGAGTTTGTGTGAAACCCTTAAGTAGCTGTATGTTCTAGATGAAGGCTTCTATGAAGGGAAGAATGATTGGATGTCAGGTGTTAATTCTTTGTATATTTCTTTCAGTTCAAATGCAAAACTAATCCAGATGATCATGTAAATACAGAATCTTGTGCTGGTTTCTTCCATGTGCCTTTCTAGCAATCTGTTTTTACCACTCTTTCTCTTTGTCTGCAGGCCCAGACTGATCTTGCTTCCTTGGCCTTTATCCCCTTGGCTTTTCTAGACACTGCCCTGTGCTGGTGGATATCCTTCTCATTGGCTTGTTTGATGGTGCTTCACTTTCTTCCCTTGGAGATGGGTTTTTGTTAATCTTTCTGAAGAATTTTTCCCAGTTTTGTTGATTAGGAAATACTGTGTAATTTTTTAAGTTTAACAACTTGAGCGTTCAGGTAAGCAAGTTTTGTTTTAATTTTTAAAATCAAGAATTAGTGATTGTGGAGTGCATGCAAGTTGTTTTATGGGCTTTTCTCTTTCTTACATGAGCACTTTATCTTGATTTTCGATTTGTTATTCTTGTACCTTTGTTGTTAAATCACTGGCTACTCTGATCCTGCTCCGTTTAGTCTGTAGTGGTTATTAAGGGCTTTGAAACTTAGGAAAAGAGGTTGATCCTTAAAGTGTGGTTTGGTTCTTTGCAACCTTCAGCAGGTTTAGCGGGTTTTAATTTTTACAGGGTGTTTGTTCCTTTATTCCAAAACTGACATGGTGTCTGGACACTGCCACAATTTGGATCCATTTGCATGCAAAGTCAGCTGCTGATAAACAAATTTCTATTGGATTAATCTTTTTTTTTTTTTTTTTTTTGAGACAGGGTCTCGCTTTGTAGTTCAGGCTGGCTCTGAGCTCACTATGTAGTCCAGGCAAGCCTCGTACTCAGCAATCCTCCTGCCTCTGCCTCCCGAGTGCTGGGATTACAGGCGTGAGCCACCACACCCGGCTGGATTAATCTTTTTTCCTCTACTTTGAAAATTAAACATTTGTTTATTAGAGACTTTGCCTGTTACATGAAAGATTCAGTTTTTTTTAAACTCTTTTTAGAATTATTTTAAATTTGTTTTGATTTCTATATGTGCAGCATTACCATCTTGATTATATGACTTGACTTGTAAGTTGGGGATTTCAAGTGGGTTCCCACATAGCAAAAACATTTGAAGTGTCGTGAGTCCATTGACCAAAGCCTTCCAGTCAAGTACATTTTGTGAAAGTCTGTGAGTATAGGGAGGTGGGATCGGTTGACTGTAAAGAGCAGAATAAGTTCCAACTCCCTTATTTTTGTGTCTTGTCCTTACTCTGAAAGCTGCACTTGAGAATAGTCATCAGTTCTCCTGTCCTCTGGCAAGTTCCCCTTAGGAATAGTGTTCTGAAGAGGAGAGTCATTACTTTTGGAGCTAGCTACTTGTCATTCTCAGTCAGCCATAGGACTCTCTTTTTCACAGCAGTGTGACACAGCTGTGGACAGGTCTGTAAGATGGATGAGGGAGGAGACTGAATACAGCTTTGCAAGGCTAGCGATAGGAAAGGGTTGTTGATCCTAGAATGGACTGGCTGGGCCAAGTGAATAGTCACCTGCCATCAGGAGAGACCTGTTCATTACTTCTTCCCTCCCTGTTGACTCATTTTTACTTTTATTACCTTCTAATTGTCTTAATTTTTTCAGTTTTGTTTTTCTAGAGAGCTTATTTCTTTTTAGTATTTTTCCTCTTCCTTATTTTTTGCATTCTTTTAATGGTAGCCAAGTTTTATTAAAAGTAGGAAAAGAAACAGACTCTCCAGAGCAAATTGGATTGAGTGAAGTAGTAAAAGAAGTTATACTCCATAGTGTGAGGATGGGCCCTGTGCAAGAGAACACAGTGGCCATGTTCTTACTTTCTCCTAGTCCTATCTTCTCAGTGTCCATTGAAAATACTGGCTTTCTCATTAGTCTTGGTGAGATTTGGGATGCTGTGGGACTAACTGAGAGGAGGACCTGCAAGGCCTCTAAGCCCCAGAACTTTGTTGGTGTGACCCCAGGTCCTCAACGAAACCTGAGGATTGATGTACTTATCTTTCTGAATGTTTAATTCCTTGACCTGCAAACACATATTTATTAGCCTCACTCAAACAATGAAGCTATTAAAACTTAGGAGGAACGTTGTAAAGCTCTCGCTGTATCGTCATTTTACCAACACGCTCATCTTGGCAGTGGCAGGTAAGTCTGAGACTTTCTTTGGTTTAATTTTGAGTCTGTGCTTCTTTTAGAGACAGAGTTTTTACCCTGAGAGGCCATGGCTGTGCAGAGAACTTTTTCTACATTTCACTTGGGGAAAGTGTTCTTAGCTGTTGTCAAATCCTCAAAAATATCTGTTCTCTTAGAAAAAATTAACCTCTTATTTTAAGCTTACCAGGTGAAAATAACCTCATACAATTACAGCTCCAAGTGTGTCCCTCTCCTGTCTCCATTCTTTTTTTCTTTTTTTTTTTTTTTGAGACAGGGTCTCGCTTTGTAGTTCAGGCTGGCCCTGAGCTCACTATGTAGCCCAGGCAAGCCTCGAACTCTCAGTCCTCCTGTCTCTGCCTCCCGAGTGCTGGGATTACAGGCACGAGCCACCACGCCTAGCACTGTGATATGTTATTGATTGCTGATGGGCTTGAGTCACCACACCCAGCATTGTATGTGGTTACCAGGGATTGAACTCAGGACCTTGCACTTGCAAGGCAGGCATCGGAACCACTGAGCTAAATCTCTGGCCCTCTGTCTCCATTCTTTTTCTTCAGCATCCTTTTTATTGAAACAAGCTAAATTGAGTGGCAAGTACTCACTAAATAATATCCTTTTAGAAGATATTACAATATGCATATTTGGTTTTACTTTTTCTTTTTTTTTGGAGGTGGTTTTTGTTTATGTTTTGTTTTTTTAATTTGAATCTTTATTGGTACATTATATATATACACATATCATGATCACACACAATATTGAGAATTTATACCAGTATATGACACAGTTTAATTCTCATTTTACTTATTTATTTTTAATTTAAGAATTCTTGGTTGGTGGGGATTGAACCCAGGATCTTGTGCATGCTAAACAAAGGCTTTACCACTGAGGTGTAACCACACTCTTCCTTTACTTGGTTTTTTATTAAATAGCTATAGAATTTTAGATTTGGGTATTTGATTAATGTTTCTTTCATACATCATTTAGCATACAAGAAATACAGACATTATGTAGACAATAGCCAGACTAGGCTAATATGTTTACTTCATGGCTCATGTACCAGGTAAAGTGAGGTTTGACCTATGATGGAGCCAACTCTTGTGTTAGAGTCATTTTATTAATCATTATATATGACCAGCCAATAAGTTAGCATCACTACTCTAAGGTAAAAGTTATGTTGACAGTTCCAGAAAAAGTTCCGTTTCCAGTAATTTTTCTTCTAATTCTGAGGGTTAATGAAATAGCTAAATGGTAAACAAAATCATTCGGAAACTATTCCTAAGTTCCAAAAGGGGCTGACTAGAATCCATACTATGGACCTTTCTTACAGAATGTGTTCAGATAATTTATATTGATTATATTTGTAAAAATAGCTGATGGAAAATAATTGTGGTGTATTGGGGCTTAGGGATGTGTAGAATTCTACTTAATAATGATCATAGAATGTACAACCAAAATTCTTGTTCTGACCAGTGTTTTCATTTCATGTTAGCCTCTATTGTGTTTATCATCTGGACCACCATGAAGTTCAGGATAGTGACTTGTCAGTCGGTAAGTTATAAGCACATGCCCTCAGGAGTAGGGTTCTGTTGCACACACGGTGGTGGTGTATGGCATTGTGTATGTTCTTTGATGAAGAAGAAAGGGGCTAGACCTCCTCTTTGAAGGTTATAGCATGTGCTATCTCTTTAAGTGTTTTATGCTGCCATGGCATGTGGCAGAACTGGATTTGATTTGCTTTTGCTTATTTGGTTTGCATTGCTTGAATTCAAAGCCAAGGCCTAGTGCTTGCTAGTCAAGTCCTCTACCACAGGGCTATATCCCTGACCCCTCTCTGCTTAGTTGACTCTGTATTACAACACTGGAGAGAATGTGTGAGTGCTGACTATTCTGTCATAACCCAGGCTTGTCCTAACTGAAAACCTCATACAGCTGGCTCGTGGTCATATCTATAATCCCAGCTCTTTGGGAGGCTGAGGTAGGAGGAGCACAAGTTGGAATCCAGCCTGAACAATTTAGTGATTTAATGAGACTGCCCGCCTACACCCAAAATAGTTTTTTTAAAGGACTATGACTGTAGTTGAGTGTGAAGGCCCTGGGTTCGATTCCCCTAGTGCCCAGGAGATGGAAGCTCAAAGAAGAGGTCCAGTGTACTGAACACCAGGTGTGTCTGATTACAGCTAATCTGAGTAGAGGCCACATCCTTAAGATTTTTGTACAAAGATTGTGGTCATTGGGATTTTTCTGGAGGCAGTTAAAATTCTATTTTGGTCAAAATAAATGTAAATGAAAAGGGAGAAATCTAACTGCCAGTGTTACTTTCTCTTACCTTGTATAAAACTTCCCGGAAGAGTCTGAGCTATGGTGAAGCTTTGGTGCTTTTCTTTCACCGCATCATAGGCCGTGAGAGAGGAACCTCCATTCACTCACTATACCCTAAGTCCAGTGCCTAGCACACAGTGTGCTTGCAGGAAACAGCTCATGTGTGTAAATGATTCTGCTCTGTGGTCAGGACTGGGAGAGGAGCGGTTAAATAATATAGGTATACATGCTTTCCCCTTGTTGCAGGACTGGCGGGAGCTATGGGTGGACGATGCCATCTGGCGGTTGCTATTCTCCATGATCCTCTTTGTCATCATGATTCTCTGGCGACCATCAGCAAATAACCAAAGGTTTTTGAACTCTTCTTCTTTGTTCTGCTAACCATTAAACAGCCATGTCATCTACTGGGACAGTTAAGAGAGCAGTGTCGTGCAGTGTGGTTTCATGGAAGGACCTTCTGATCTGGATCAGTTGTGCTGGGTTTCTCTCTGGGATCTCTCTTTTTTCTTTTCTTTTCTTTTTTTTGAGACAGGGTCTCACTATGTAGTTCAGGCTGGCCCTGAGCTCACTATGTAGCCCAGGCAAGCCTTGACTTGGCAGTTCTGCCTCTGCCTCCCAAGTGCTGGGATTATAGGCATGAGCCACCACACCCAGCATTGTGGTGTGTGGTTACAGGGATTGGATTTGGGACCTTGTGTATGTGAGACAGGCCAGAACCACTGAGCCTGTAATCCCAGCACTTGGGAGGCAGAGACAGGAGGATTGCTGAGTTCCAGGCTTGCCTGGGCTACATAGTGAGCTCAGGGCTTGTCTCCAAAAAAAAGCATAGTGAGCTTGTCTCCAAAAAAAAGCATTCAGTCTGTGTTTATTAGGGGGAAAATGTCAAGCTAATACAGAAAAGCTATGAAAAAAAATAAAGGAGATCTGAAATCATACTGTTTAGAAAAAAACCTAGATATTCTTTTTATATCTATATTGGACTACTAGGTAGTTGCTAGCTATATTTTATTTAAAATGTTTCCTTAGGTACAAAATATTGTGTTTGTATTTCCTTTCTCCCTCTCTCCCTTCATCTCTTCTTTTGGAACATTACCCCATTCCCTATGATTTCTTTGTTAACCTCTTAATGTGGTATATTCTTCCACATTTTATTTTATTTTTTAAAATTTATTTATTTTTTTTGAGACAGGTTCTTGCTTTGTAGTTCAGGCTGGCTCTGAGCTCACTATGTAGTCCAGGCAAGCCTCGAACTCAGCAGTCCTCCTGTCTCTGCCTCCCGAGTGCGGGGATTACAAGCGTGAGCCACCATGCCCGGCACTGTGCTATGTGGTGCTGATTGCTGGTTGATTGTTGGTGGGTGTGAGTCTCCATGCCCAGCATTGTATGTGGTTACCGGGGATCAAACTCAAGACCTTGTGCTTGTGAGCCAGGCGCTGGAACCACTGAGCTAATCCTCCGGCCCCACATTTTATTTCTTGTCCCCCTCAACAGTACATTGGGGAGATTGATTTCAGGGTAGCCTGTTTTTAAATAGAACTCCTGTGTTTTCTGTGAATGACATAATAATTACAAGGTTTATATGAAGCATAGTCAAATTAACTTGCTCATTAGTAAACATTTGAGTGGTACACAGTTTGGAGGCCACTCATGTGCTTAATGATGAACTAGAAGGAATCATGGCAATAGCTATAGGTGTACTTAAAAACTAAAGTTTATTGCAACAGATGATAGAATCAGCAAGGTGAAGGGGCCAGGGATTTAGCTTTATGGTGCCACCACTTGCCTTGCAAGCATGAGGTTATGAGTTCTATCCCTGGTACTGCAAAAAAAAAAAAGCAGGGTGAAAACTCATGAGTAGACTCTGGAGAAACTGTATGTTCTTTCCTTTCTCTGGGGAAACATGTCAAGTGTATCTTTTTCCCAACCTCAGAAATGCTCTAACATGTGCATAGTTGCTGCCCAGGGAGGCTGATTTAATCAGTATGTGAAGTTTTTATTGAGGGCTGGTTACATAAATGCTCTTTGCCTAGGACATAGGAAAACTCCATTCTCCTAGGAGAAAAGCCAGCGTTTGTTGTAAAATGCCTCACACAAACAGCTCATGCACACTGCCACCCTTGTCAGTTAGGGAACAGGTCAGTTCTAGATGCAGCCATGGGCCATCCTTGCAAGGCCTGTCATGTTAACCCTTGTGTATGTGATGGGTTAAAAACAGAATAAAGTATAATAATGTAAACACCTAGTAAATTTATTCTTGGCTCTTCACTGTCCCTTGCCCCACCCCCTGGCGCTTACTATATTATAAATCTTATATTCCTTTTAATGTATTTGTTAATGTCTGCCTTCTCCTCCTACCTCTCAAGAAAACCCCCAACCAGAAAAACTCCCAAATGTGAATTCCATAAAGACAAAAGAATTCTTCCTAAGCGTAGTTAGCTAAATTGCAGGATCTGACAAATGCATCCTTGCCAGAATGCCTGTACTTGTGATGCTAACTGTAGATACATTGGTTTCCAAAAGTGTTATCAGATTTGATAATTCACCAGAAAGACTCATAAAGTTCACTGAAAGGTGTTATATGTTCACAACAGTGGTTTATTTCAGAGAAGGGCTACAAACTGAAATAAACTCAGTGAGGCAACTTGTAGGACAGAGTCTAAAGGGGCTGTGCGGTCACAGCTTGCCTTCTCTTGGCCAGACTCACCTGAGCCTGAGTGGTGGTTTACTCTGCTGGGTTCAGTTTTGTCCTATTTGTATAGCTGATCTTTCATTTCCAGCCCTTCCTGGTGGTCAGGTTAATGGCTTCGGTCTCCATTTCTCCCACAGGTCAGAACTAGAGTGGCCTAGTCTTATAAACCACACTCTCATGCTTCTGGCAGCCTGCCCCGAAACAGATGTTCCCATCAGGCAGGACATTCTGGAGATAAAAGTGCTCCAGCACAGGGCACACTTCTTTTTAGGCAGGGTCACTTTTTTATCATGTAGGTTGCCCCCTGGCTTTTGGCTGGTCCTTTCTCAGAGTGAGAGTTATATATATTCTTCTAAGAAAATTTCTCCATAAAGTTTTGTGCTTGTTATTTTCTTTGTGAACTATGACACTATACCTGACATGTTTACAATTGATTAAAACACAACCACTGACCAATGCTGTGTGTTTCAAGTAACACCATAGGTGCTTAATAACTTGTCAATGACATCTGCTTTGTCTTTCATTTTATTGTAAAAATGTGACCATTTCTGGCTTCATTTGTGTTGAAGATTCACTATTAGTGTTTTTTATTGGTTTGTTTTGAGGCAGGGTCTCATTATGTAGTTCAGGCTGGCCTGGGACTCACTGTAGCACAAGCAGACCTGAAACTCACAGGATCCTCTTGCCTCAGCCTCCCCAGTGCTAGGATTACAGGTGTGCGGCACCACAACCTGCCTCACTATCAATCTTCTTATTGTGGTGTAATGTTGACAGTATCATTACCATGTTTTTCCTAGCCAGTATTATGTCTTTCTGAAATCTGAAGATTGTACTATACATTTCTCTATTATGAGTATACAGCATTTTTTCTGGAATATCTGCTTTGTTCTTGTGAATAGTTCCTGTGCTGGTATTCTTTTAGCAAATGTAATATCAAAGGGTAACAAGTGAACTAATTGTCAATGTGACATTTGGGTGACTTTTTGAAATACGTGCAACAGGTCTGTTGACAGTCATATGGTTTATTACTGCATGAAGAAAGACCTGCTGGCTGAGTTGCAGGATAAATTTTTAAATTAAAAGTATAAAATGTCTTTATATCTACCAGGGCATATATTTTATATTTGGAAGGTTTACTTGGCAAATACTGCTGAAAGTTTCAGCAACCACAAAATAATGCAAGTTGTTCATCAGTTGTCACGTATTTGGATCGCAAGTGTTTTAACAGTTTGAAACTCAGCATATGAACAAATAGAAGCCAGGTTGTTGGATGTTTTCTTTCTTGCAAGTCTTTGTTATGAAAATATAGGTGATTTCAAAAGAAACCCGATCTCTTATTAATTATTCTAAAAATATCAGTGTCATATCTGTCACTTCTCCATCAATCTTTTAGATTTTTTTTTTCCTGGTATCAGGGATTGAACCACCAACTTTTCACTTGCAAGGCAGGCACTGGAACCATTGAGCTAAATATCTGACCCCTCAATCCTTTAGATTCTGATGATTGGAATGGTACAGTCCTGCTCTGAAGGCTTTTAGTTCAGATAGTGATGTGTCATAATATATTTTTGAGTATTAATATTGATGCATGTAGAATGTTTTAGTTTGTTTCTCTTTTTTTGTGGAATGGGAATTGAACTCAGGACCTTGTACTTGGCTAGGCAGGCAGTGGTACCACTGAGCTACATCCTAGGCCCCTGCTGGTGTATTTTAAAACATCTTATAGGACATTGTTACAGTTTCCAACATGTAATTGTGATGTTGGCATTCTGTCCAGTAGCTTTCATCTTTGCAAAATCCTAACATTTTCTAACTTGCTTTTAACAGGGATTGTTCAGGTGTACATGATCATTTTGTATCATTTTGACTAGTCCAATATTTACATTACTGTCTTCCTCCTTATCTGAATCTATATTTCTCTGTCATGTCTCCATCTGTCATAGCTTCCTGACTTCCTTGACTTACACAATACAAATCATCAATGGTAATTAAGTCACATGATAACTTACTGTTTTTTTCTTTAATTTGAATCTTTTTTTTTTTTTTTGAGACAGGGTCTCGCTTTGTAGTTCAGGCTGGCTCTGAGCTCACTATGTAGCCCAGGCAAGCTTCAAACTCAGCAATCCTCCTGCCTCTGCCTCCCGAGTGCTGGGATTACAGGTTTAAGCCACCACGCCCAGCACTGTGGTATGTGGTATTGATTGCTGGTGGGCGTGAGTCTCCACACCCAGTATTGTATGTGGTTACTGGGGATTGAACTCAGGACCTTGTGCTTGTGAGGCAGGCGCTGGAACCACTGAGCTAACCCTCCGGTCCCTTTTTTTTTTTTTGAGACAGGGTCTCGCTTTGTAGTTCAGGCTGGCCCTCAGCTCACTAT
>PVIC010032034.1:0-19999 GCA_004025085.1 Thryonomys swinderianus
GGTATATTCTCATATACTATACGGAGCAGGTACACACAAGTAGGAGGCCTTTTTGTGGGGAAACTTGATAATATTTATCAAAATTTGAAATGTCTAGGCCTCCGGACCCAGACAACCCACTTGTACGTGCACAGTCCACAGGGGACACCATGTGTACCGCACCTGTTTCTGAGAAGAGGAGGCAGATCCAGTCTAAGGGCTCAGCAAGGGCACTCACAGAACCATCTACGCACCGCTGGGACAGGCGCTGTGGAGCTCAGGGTCCCATCATGCGGCTTCCCCCCAGGACAGTGGGAATCCATGCTGACACGGCACAATCTCTCCACGCCACACTGCCAAGAGGAATATGCAGCCAAAGCACTGCCAACGACCCTCCGTGCCAACACAGCGACACAAACATACATATACAACTGTGTGTGAAAAAAGATCTGAAAGACTATTAAAAAAATTAATAATACTTGACTAAGGTAAAGAGGATCTGAACTCAGTAGTCAAGACTTTTTGAAATCATCAATCATTTCCTATTACCTATAATCTTTAACATGTTTATGAGTTATTATTCAAAACAATATCTCATACAACTCAAAAAACAGATGGGGAGTAGGTGTCCAGGCTCCCTGCTTCTGGGAATTTCTCTAGTCACCTCGCTGCGGAACGCACACAATGCACGGGGCGTGTGACATCCCCGCCAACCACTGTCTCCTTTAAGCCACGTTCACTCTTGAAAGCCTGCAAGGTTCAAAACTCATGCAGCAATCACCAAAGAATCAGATTTGAATATGTCTTTGTAAAGTACACAACATGTTTGTGACATTACGCTGTATCCCTAAAGGCAGAGGCAGACGGTACAAGATTGTCCTTCCATTCCAGCAGCAAATAAAACACAACAGGCATCTGAAAAGAAGGCGACTGTGTGTGGGGAGCAAGAATTCCTTGGACCCTGAATGACAACTTTATTTCTACACCAGACACCTAGGGAGACAGAGGCACACGAGAAATACAATGGCCCCACGACATGACCACAGGACAGGGACAGCAACATCTTCAGCACAGGTCGGAACTGTCTGCTCGTGACTAACGTGACGTCATCTACTGCACTTCACTGATTCTAACTCTCACGGGCTTTGTTCTCTTCCTCAGCCTAAGCCAAGTGCATGCTGGATCAGGGACAGAACTAGTAAATTTATTCAGGAACACAAATATTTTGGTGGCTCATGAAAGATTTTCAGTGCCTACAGAAAGAAAGCAAGAACTGAGCAAGGATTAGATAATATCTGACAAAAAAACAATATATTTGGAAAATACAGTTATTCATCTTGTGCAAAATGTTTACCTACCTACTAAGGGATTTACTTAGCGGGTTACTACCCCCTCACACATACTCCACGAGAGAAACCATTCTGATTTCTCTTTCAGTCAGTCCTAGAATTCATGAAAATCCATGAACTATGGAAGGTATCACAAAGAGAGAACACTGAACAACACATCATCTCATATCTTGAAGTGAGATACTTTACTAAAAATATCCCCAATTTGTAGACCATAAGTAAAACGTGTCTCCCCATTCTAAGAAAATTACTTAAATTACTAGGATATCAACTTGCTATGAGGAAAATGTATGAAACTCAAAACCTCCTTTCAGAAACTTGATTTCACTTTTTTCATTACCACTTATGGCTAAGTGGAAAGTGAAACAAGTGACGTGCTCTAAGTAAAGTAAGTACGTAGGGAGTTCTTTAGGAAAAGACAAAAGACTCAGTATATGAGGGTCTTTTTAACTGTGAGGGAGGGCAAGTTATTTGAGTAGTTAAGATTAGAAAACTTAATTAACTCAACAAACACATAACCACAAAGTTAGTATTTTTTTGCCTTCAGTATTGTGAAGTTCTAAGCTATGCTGGTCTTTTATGTAAGCACACAATCTACCCTTTTTTCAATTTCAATTAACTTCTTTCCTCTTAAGCATCTTCTGGAAGTTAAACTTTACTGGAGTAAAGTTTACATCTATATATAATAGATATCTTACATCTATATATAATAAAATGTGGTCCACCGTGAAGTACTGATGGAAAAGCATGAAGCCCAGTTCCACACGTATCTTTCCATCATTTCCTCAGGGAAATTAATTTCAACACTTAAATTAAACTTAGATCATTTTCAGGACAAGCTGAACACTTACGGTGTTAGTGGGATCTTCTTGCAAAATTCGATCATACAGCTGTATAGCATCATCATACCTATTTAAAGACAAAGAAACATCGAGACTCATTACCTTAAAAAACAGTGATAAACAGTAAGTATAGAAAAAGATTAAAGCAGCAGGGTTTTAACATATCCAAAATTGCTACCCAGGTCTTCCCATGTCTATTTACCAGTAAAGGTTTACTGCATTTTATTTTTTCTTTCTTTTTGCGGTGCCAGAAATTGAATTCAGGTCCTCGGACTTGTGAGGCAGGCACAGTACCACTGAGCTACATCCCTGGCCAACTACATTCTATTTTTTTAAGAAAACACATTACATCAAGTACTTATAGAAGAATTTACTTCGAAAAATCCTGACTCAATTGTGCCTAAACAGAAAGAAACATGGGCTGGGGATGTAGCTTAGGGTTGTTACATATGTCCTAAGGAAAAGGTCCCAAGTTTGATCCCCAGTACCACCAAACAGAACAGAAAGGGATAAAATAGCGACCCAGGTTGTAGGACAGAACAAACACCAGAACCAGACTCACACGGGCAGACACTCAGGCACTAAGGCCTAGAAGAGTAAACAGCTATGTGCTCGAGAGCTCAAGTGGAGAACATGGCAGAAGGGCAGGTAATGGAAACAACAGATGGAAACTCGCTTCCTCCTGTATGAATACGAGAAATTCAAGGATGCCGAACACGCTCGATGCGCCAGTTGTGCTTAACGGCATTCTCAGGGCCTACCATGGGTGGTCCTTCTATCCTGCCCACACACGCATAAATCTATCCCTTCATCCTGACAGTATGCACTCAGCTTCCTCCCTAGGTAGATATCCATGACGGTACATCAGATGCAGCAGGGCTTTCCACTCAAACCTCCACCTTCCTTCTCCTGTTTGTCTGCTGACAGCTAAACATTCAGTCCAGAAAACCAAATCATATTTGATCACTTTCTTTTGCTGCTAAAATGTCACTGGATACCCGTTTTGTATCTCTCTCCATTTCTCTAATCCATCCTATGTGTCCAGACAGTTGACACTATCGTAGCCATCTTGAAAGCTGTTTTCTTCCTGAGACTTCTGACTACACACCTTGATTAAAATGTTCTTACGGGCAAACTCAACTGCTACTTTTCTTCAGGGTCCTAGGATGGGTTCTTGTGCCTTTAGCTGACAATCCGTAGCAGGGCCTATGAGGTCCTACACTGTCTGGTACTCTCTATACGTCCAGCTGCAGCCAGAGCCAAAACCCTGTCACACCTGACAATATAGCCACAGTGACCTCCTAATTCTCTGGATACCACACAGGTGTTTCAGAAGGTACTGCTGAGGAGGAAGGAACAGGCCAAGCAGGCCCTCCTCACACTCCAAACAGAACAGACCATCTCTTCTCCCTCTCCCAACTACATCTTTGAAAATGAGGTTGTTTTAGAAAAGGGTGAAAACTCTTGGGCTAGATGAAGATGGTACCTTCAATTTGCTTTGAGTATGTTTGTGTATATTTCCTAAAACAACACTGAGAAGTTGGCAAAAATCCTTATTTCAAAAGACTGAAGGTGAAAAGGCTTAAAAGAAGTTAAATAATTTGTGTAGCGCTTTCAAAAGCTAGAAAATGCTAGAAGTAGGATCTGAAGTCAGTTCCTACTCCAGAGATGATCTAGTTTCACTGGGCAGATGAATCACACTTCCTGTGTGATCCTATTTCCTGGGAGAAACTGGCAAGACTGGTGCTGGAAGGCTCTCGACAACTATTTTAGAGTTCAGTGACAAAAGACCACGCACAGTTATTCATGTGTTCTCTGCTGGAAAGCTAAGCACAAGCTCTGCATTTGCCATCTGTAAAATAAAATCACGCAGCCCACAAGATTTGGTTACCTTTCCATGGCTTCAAATCTCATGCCTGTTAATCGCTTGACTCTGTGGCTGCCAGGGAACTGTCTTCTTAATTCCTGAAGACAAAACTGAAAAGAAATTGGAAAGAAGGGTTAAAGACTAGTCATTATCTTATATATCCTGAATGGACCATAAAGATTTGTATATATGGTTTATACTATGCCTCAAGGTTACTAATTAGTCCTATTTGCTGTTTTTGACGGTTTTCATGTTTTGTTTTGTTTTTTGACCGTTTTTTTTCCTGTGGTTGGGACTAAAATGAAGGCCAGTGCATGTTAGTAAAGTTCCACCGATCTGTACCTTGCTCTCCACTACTGTAAAGTGTGCACTGGAAATTTGTCATGAAAAACATTCTACACAAGCTATACACTACTTATATATATTCTTAACTACTTATATATATTCCATATAGCAAATGAAATATAAATGCAATACATACCAATGCTAAGTCATCCCGACCATAGTCTAGTGCAGCAATCATGACCTGCTCATATATGATCCAAACTAGACAAGAAAAGAAAGAACTGAATTTAACATAAAAATAGCCCAAATATTAATAAATTTTCTATTTTTTAGCGAATGTTACCTAGAATTGAACAGTGATTTACTGTATTATTTCTGGAATTAAGGAAAAAAATCATATTTATAGCTCTCAGCAACATAAAATTTTTAATATCTTATAAGGTAAAAATGTCCAATTAACACCTTTACCATTCTATGACCCTCCTTATGAAATAAATCTTAACTAGATCAGAATGTCTTATGTTAAACATTCTGGCGAGACATTTGGCAGCATTGTGAGATTTGAAACAAAAATGCTTCTTTGATAGCTTCACTATCAGCAATTATAAATTCTCCCCAAAATAAGAGTTATCATTAAATTTCCTGAGACAAAATCAGATGATTTGTCCAGTAGAAAAACATAAATGAAGAGTTCAAAACAACTCAATGATAATTCTAAATGAGACATGTGTTGGGCCTGACTGTAATAAATTAACTGAGGAACGTACTATCATCTCCAAGCTTAGAAGCATACTCATTAATTAATTCTTCTCCAACTTCCACAATTTGTTCACTATTTCTTGAGTTTTCTTCTCTCCATTTTCTCATTTTATCTCTCATTTCTGAAAAAGACAAATTATTTGTACACATGGACAAATACACACAAGTAACAAATGTCAAAAACTGACAACCCATAAACTTTGATTAGTGAGTTTATGCAGCTGATTTCATTTTGTAGTCTGACGTGATGGTCTGACAAAATTGATAAGCAGAAAATCTACTGAATAAGAGCAACAGACTCTTTCGAAGAACGATAATGGTACCCATCCAGTATTCCAACTCTCCTGAAAAGCAGTGCAGGACATAATTTTCAGCAGACCTGCATCTTGTGAGCAGTGACAGCTCTTGACTTCCTTTTTTGTTTTTTGGGGAGAATACAAGTTATTTTTAGATGAAAGCTAAGGACTGTCTTCCCAGATTAATCTATGAATGATATTCATCAAATATATCTAAGTATTCAAAATGTTCCTAAAATTTACTCACGATCCAAAAACATAAAATTTTTATCAGAATATCACATTTAGGCCATCAACCCTAATGGGATTCATCACAAAAGTACTTCATAATACAGTGCTATGCAAAGAAAGAAACAGCAAAAGAATGAAACAAAGGAAATCTTTTTGACTGCATTGAAATAAATAAGGAATAATGTGAGTAATGGAAGATGAGCTCAGGAGCACAGACAACCTAAGTCAATTACAACAGCACAGGCACTTGTGGAGGCTTTAGGCACATCCAGTACCGTTAAGGGCACACTGAAGACGGACTGAAAGCATCTCCCGCAGTGCACGTGCTGGGAATCTTAATCCCCAACGTGCCCACGTTGAGAGGACAGAGCTTCACGAGTTCTGGGGTTTGTTCTACCGAATGGATCAACGCCATTACGGCAAGAGGAGGATTTGCTGCAGAACAGTCAGTCTGGGCAGGAAGGAGTTCCCAGAGAAAGAAGGAACTCGGCCTCCTTCCCTTCCACCTTCACCGTCCTCCGCCTGCCACACGGGCTAACACGGCCACAGGTCTCCACCAGACACAGCCCTGATCCTGGGCCTCCTGCCTCCAGACCATAAACAAGTGAGTAAATGTTCACTGAAGGATATACAGCTTGGGGTAAATGGGCTAAGAAAAGACATAATAATAACACAAATTAAAACGTTTAAAAATAGCTAAGCTAGCCTTTTCTTTCATAGTATCAGGGACTGAAGGTCTAGGTCTCCTCTTGAACTCCTATGTTGCATTCTCTAGCCTCCAGAATTTTTTATTGCTTAAAACAACAGTATATAGTATCTTTGTTATGGTGGCAAGAACTGAGACACACAGTTAAGGCAGGATTAACTATCCAGCTCCCACATGCATGCTATCTTATTTTCATCCATCTGAAAAATCTTCAAGTACCATCTTCATTATTCTAGCTAAATTACGTGTTTGTTGAACAGATGAGTCAAATGAACTAAGAATCTAACAAAACCTGTAGAAGCATGTAAGATCTTCACATTTTCTCTATGCACGGAGTTCCTACAGTTTCAAAAATGACCCTCATTTCTCAGTTTTGAAAATTTGTAAAAAAAAATCACAAATTAACCACTTACCAGTCCAATTATTTAAATATAGTATGACCAAAAACATCAAGTATTTTCAGTTAATTTTTCTAAGATAACAGGAACTATGAAAATGACAATTTTATCAAATGTATACAAGAACCAACTGATTGAAATGGCACCTGCCCAAGTGACCTTTGAGATAGTCCATACAGAAACAGGTGTGTGGTGGTTAACTAACATCCAGCTAATTTCTTCTTTTGAAACCTAAACATCAGTTTCTCACTTCCCATGGAATAATCTGAAAGGTGAGTAAGAAAGTATGTTATTCTACCAGAAAGTACTCCTAGAAACTTAAAATTTAAGAAACATATTGGGACCAAAACCCGAGCACACAGGAAGGGAGAAGAGTAAGTTTCTTTTATTTAATAATAATGAATCTTAAGTTCATTTATAAAGGTGCAGGAGAACAAAAATTCTGGAATACAAAAAGCAACATGACTACAGCTATGTGCTGGAAAAACCACTGTGGAGTAAACAGAAATCCACAAGGTAAAACTAGAAAGGAGTCAAAGCTAACTGGAAAGCAACGAGTCGTGGGGCACGTACAACTGGTACAAAGAGCACAGCCCGAGGCGCTTAGTTTGCACCTACACTTTTACACAACCACCAACAGCGTACTGAATCCGCCCCTCCTGTTCCACACCTGTGAACAGAGAGGCGCTGCTGCTGCTGCAGCTCTGGGCGAGCAGCTAAGACTCGCGGGACCACCTGGGGACAGCCGCCAGCGGCCGCGCCCACCACCAGCTGCGGGGGGAGCGAACCGCCTGCTCCCCACAGCTCCTCCGAGGCTGCAGAGAAGGAGCCGCGGAGCGGAAGGACGCTGCGCCACCGCCGCACCTGGCCTTCCCGAGGAAACGAGTTCGGCAGTAAGATTGCAAACCGAGGTGAGTCAAATCAAAATTCAGCGACCCAGGCCAAGAAATCTCGGGTAGCAGATGCTACACAAGAACTACAGAAAAGGAAGCGCTTTGGGCTCAAAATGCCACTAACCCCCAAAGCCTAATTTCACATAAAAATGAGCAACAGAAAAGCATCCAGGTCAAGCTTCTCATTTACTGGTGTACAATTTCCCATCCGTTCCTCCTCTTCCACAGCCAAGGGGTATCTTGGGAAATCTCTTCTGAGACGTTTCTTTTCATCTAATACAGCCTCTGGCTCTCACCTGGGCCTTCACATATCCTCACATGCCATTTATGACATGTGCTAGAAACACAGAAATGACAAACAATGATCCTTGTGAATGACAGAAAAACTTTCAGCGCTAAATCGTTCAAAGGATTCAAGATTTCCACTTGGTTTCACTTTAGCTTCTTCCTCCCGTTTTCTCTTCTTCCCAGAAAGCAGCCGCGGTGAGTGGTGGTTCGGAGGAGAAAGGCCAGCCTCAGACTACACTGGCTCCAACGCCGGCCCCGCTGCTTTCCAGCTGTATGGTGTCAGCTAAGTGCATCACTTTGCACGTTCATGGTCTCATGCAGAGGCGTGCACCTTCAATACCAATGCCTCTGGGAGGCTGAGGCAGGATGATGGTAAATTCCAACCCAGCCTGGGCAACCAAGTGACTGAGGCTGCATTTCCAAATGAAAAATTTAAAAAGACCTGGGGCATTAGCTCAGTACAAAGGCCCTCAGTTCAAGCCCCAGGGTTACAAGCACACACACACACACACACAAATGAAAGTCAGAACATGTGTGTCATATTGGTTATGGGGTGAGCATTATGAGTTGGTAATGTGTCAAAGACAGTAGTTGGTACATGAATGCCAAAAAAAAAATAGCTGCTATTACTATTTCACCATTTTCATGCACTGTTAATCCTCTTTTTTTCTAAACCAAGAAGTGCTTAGGTTTCTCCTTAAGTCAGATACAGTGGATTACAGAAATAGTTTTAGGAAAGAGTATACGGTGGTGTCTTGGTTTATGAACTTTCTTTGTTTCATGCTTGTGGGAAAGATGGCTACATTTATGTAGGGAGAACAGCTGTGATAATGTTTGTCACCTGATGTGGAAGATTGTGAAAAAATTCTACCAAACACTTCTGTTTATAAACAAAACTGTTTGCAAACAGAAGCATTCACAAACCAAGGTATTACCGCACATTTTTAAGCACAATGTGTAAGAACAGGTCTGTGTCTTATAGGGTAAGTAGGAGGTATATTAAGAGCAGGCAGAGACAGACGGTACCAACAATTTTTCTAGGACGCGAGTGGCAAACCTATGGTATGTGTGCTACAGGGGGCTATTTAAATCACCGAAAGCTCTAAAACAGTCGCTATCATTGTGTCAGACATAAAGGAACAAGTACACTATGGTGTGCTGGAGGCAGCAGGCAGGAGGACAACGAAGTGTTCAGTTCTGAGTTTCACTGTGGAACATCAAGACGTGTCCTGCAGATGACATGTCTCCAACTGGAAAACAAAATCTCAGGGTGTGCTCTGTGAAGTACACACGGGACCACGTCTGCCTCATCCAACACTGCATCTTCCAAAGCTGGAAAACACTCAACTACATGTCTAACTGGTGCGCTACTTAACACACAGGCTCATATTTAAACCCGGATATGGATGAAACTGAAAAGATGCTTTACCTTTTTAAGATTGCTTTCAAGCTGATGAGATATTTGAATCATCTTTTCCCTAACATAAGTACACTAAAATGCACTCGATTTTACATCTAATTTCATAAGCCACATGATACTTATGTCTTCATAAGTCAGGATATTACCAGTCTCAGATTTAATAACCACTGATAACACAGTAAGGACAGGTGAGGAAACCATACAAAGGAATTATCCAGAAACAGAAAGGGCAAATGAATACACAGAATTCAGCAAAGAAAGAAGAAAGCCTGAAAAAATGTTGTCAAAAAAAACAAGGAAAGAACTTTTCCTAGAGGGAATAACCTACAAAACAAATTACCACAGATGCACAAAACACAACCATTGGTACTGGCTTTCGGTTTTCCTATAGACTTTAAAGGAGAAGTAGGAGACAGTGACCAAATTGTAGTTGTTTGAAGAACTGAAAAGAGAAAGACCAGTGAGCAAAAACAAAATCCTCCCAAATACTGCTATTTAGAAAACATAGTGCCTATTGCATGTCAGACACTGTGCTTGGCGTTCTGCCCATAGCCTACCTCAGTACATAGTCTCAAAAAATCTGACTACTCTTTAGAACTAAATTCTTCTTCCCCCCTAAACTTCTAATCTTCCATGTAACAGAAGTCTTCAACTGGCTAAATAAACGTATGGTTCGGCTCTTCTGTAAAGCCTGTCAGAGACTCAGAGAATGTCAGATTTACTAGGTAGCACTCTTGTAAGGAGACGAACTTTCTTGTTCCAAGAACGAGAGTACTCTGCAACAAACAGTTCATGACCCTGTTCAGTGAAACCCTTAGGACACAGCTCTGACCCTGTACCTCTCCGGCAACCAACAACAGACCTCCCACCTCCCTTATACCCTAAACTCCTGTCGTAAGTCACTAGGGGTCTAGAATACTCACTCACTTTCTTAAAATGGAATTTTAATACTAGAAAGGCCTATTTTACAAATAAGCAAACTATTCTATTAGCTAAATTATGAGTTCACCCAAGTAACTGAAGAAATATTTCCAAACTAAAATTGGAAAAAGGATTCAGATTCACAACCTTTTTCTGACAATTTGCTAACGTTTCCTATGAATCCGGCTAACACTCAGCTGCTCTTGTGCAAGGCACCTACGTGTGAAATGAACAGAACAGACCTGTCCCATCACTCCAGGAGACTGCACAGCGCTGCAGTTGTACGGGAACGCAAAATCCAGGGGTTGATGTTGATTTTGTTGTTCAAGGTTTTTCTTTTTTATTCTTTTCTTTCTCTTTAAATTTTAATGAAGGGATGGGAAATGAACAGTGAGGAGGACAATGGTGCAATGGGGACAAAGTGGGGCCAAGGGCGCGGCAACCAGGTGAAGGAACACGCCGACAGGGCCCGGTGAGGCCGCAGCACAGCCGTGCACGGAGCGGAAAGGCCAGCACAGCCGGTGAGTGCGTGCGGGGCCTGCACCAGTGTCAAGGCAGAGGAGCAGAGCCGAAAGGCAAGGACCTCTCCTTCACCCGCACTTAGCAGTTTACCGTGCACTTCAGGAGATTTTCTCTTGTGTTCCTCCACAAATTGTTAAGTAGTTTTTATTATTCCAAACTTAATTGTTCCCCCATTTTTAGAACATCCACAAGGTAAGCTCCAAGCCACTTACCTAATCACCTTTTCTGCTGGCAGTTACCTACCTACCTATCACCTAGAAAATGTATACTAAACACTTGCTTTCAGAATGCTACTTTTGAGAGGTGAGATATTTATATTTTTTTAAAAGTTAAAAAAAAAAACAACAACCACCTATTACCTGCCTGCTGAAGACATATACTCTGACACAGCTTTTAAAACTACAGGTTGTAGGTTTGTCTTCTTCACTAGATCGCGAGCTCTCAGAGAGGGGGATATGCCTTATTTAACTTGATATATGAATGATTCAGCACTATCCACTCAGGACTCCTGTTTAACAAAATGAATTCCTCCCCCGCCAAAAAAGCAGAAATATTGGTGTATGTTGTGCGCTACGGGCCACAGGGCTAATCGATCTCAGTTTAAGTACAAAGGAACTGAGTCTCCTATATGCCTGCAAGCTTATAATA
The DNA here is from genome assembly GCA_004025085.1 of Thryonomys swinderianus. Taxonomy (NCBI): domain Eukaryota; kingdom Metazoa; phylum Chordata; class Mammalia; order Rodentia; family Thryonomyidae; genus Thryonomys; species Thryonomys swinderianus. Next base: position 11,405 of record PVIC010032034.1, read on the forward strand.
TCGTATTACTTGATTTATTCATGAAGAAACTGTAAATATAACCTTCAAGGCACACAGTACCACAGTTATTTACAAACATCCCATCAAGTCATTCATTGAACACATCAGCTACTGAAGTTTACTGCCCGGTGCGCAATGCTGGGAACCTGTTTTCAAGAACACGGACTTCACGCTCCAGAGAGACTGAAGTTCTTTCTCGCGGGCACACAAGTTTTGAGCAGGTACGGACCAGGCCCAAGGTTCGGCAGTTTCTAGGTCTCACGAACACCCTTGGTCTGAGCCAAGCGTTGCGGGCCAAGACCCTCAGGTGACAAGTGGCCCTTCTAGAAAGAGACCCGGTGGGGGCGCAGGAGGTCGGCGGGAAAGGGCTCCGCGGAGCCGCACGGGGACTCGCCGGACAGGGGTCCCCAAGGGTCTCGGCCTGCTCCGCGTCCCGCCCGGGGCCCCGGCTGCCCCCCGGAAGCGGCCAGATGCGGCCCGGCTGTCCGGAATAACCGCAGGAAAAGCTACAGCCCGGCCGCGGACTCCCGGCCGGGTCGGCCGCCTCCGGCTCCATCCAGGCCAGCCGCTCGCGGGCGCCCTGGGCGGAACACAGCCAGCCGAGCCCAGCCCCGAAGACACGGGGCCTTCCGAGCCATTTCCAGGGCTCCGTCCTTCCGCGCGCCCGCCCGCTCGCCGGAGGTTACCTTCCCAAGTGACATCGTAGAGCTCTGAAACCTTCGCCATCTTCCCGGTACCTCCAAGCACCGCGCTGAGAGGCGGGGAACCCGGTCACGTGACGTGAGACCGGGAAGGGCCAATGACGAACTCACTTCTTATTGGTCAAATCGGCAGGGGCGGTGTCCGCCACGCACGTGCGCGGGCCGAGCAGAAAGGCTTCGGGGAGGAGGCGGGGCCGAGGGCGGGGCTGCCGCTGGGTGGAGTGTGACTGAGCGGGGCGGGGGGCGGGAGGGAACGGAGCCGGCGGAGCGGAGCTGGAGGGGCGGGGACTGCCGGCCGGGGCGGGGCGGGGCGGGGCGGGGCGGGGCTCTGCACCAGCCCGGGTGTCCCGCCGGGCCCTCGCGCTGCGTACCTGCCCGGTCGGCTGCTCCGCCGGGCTGTGAGGCCTGAGCCCACAAACCCGGCCTTGCCGGTCTGCAGTAGCGGAGCGGCCCTCGCCGTCGGTCACTTGCTCGTGCGCGTCCGCCGCGGCCCCGGAGCTGGGAAGGCTGCGCGCCGGGCCGGGCCGTCGCCCTCGGCCCGCACCTCCCCGGCTTCGCCGCCGGGGACTCAGCGCGGCCCGCACGAGCTGCAGCCGACGCCGCGCGGACTCAGTGCGCGGACCCCAGGCCGCGGCGAGGCCTGTGCGGCCGAGCGGGAGCAGGACCGGCCGCAGCGGAGGGGCAGAGCCCTCCGAGCGGAGGCGGCGCCTGCGCCCTTCCCCGGTCCCCGCCCGCGGCCCGCTGCCTGGTGCTGCGCCACCGCCGGAGGGCCCGCCGGGCGCGGCGCCGAACCCGAGGCTGCGCCGGCCGGTGTCCGCTGTGGCCCAGACCGGAGCGACGCCAAGCAAGCCGGCACCGCGCCCGGGGACGGGAGACGAAGAGACAGAAGAGCGGAGCGGCAGAGGCGCTGCCGGAGGGCCGGGCCGGCGGAGGGAGAGGCCTGAGGGCCGAGACGTGCTGCGCCCTCGGACGAGACCGCGCGCGGGGCGGAGCGCTGTGAGCTGCGAACACACTAGGAGCGTTTTTAAGCCGGGAAGAGAAGGCGACTATCGCTGCCATCCGCCGCAGAGAAGTCATGTTAGGTCAGAAGACTAGTGAATTTGAAGACGAGCTAGGTTCTGAGGGAGGGTTCATTCTTTCCGTATTAAACAAGGCTTTTTAAAGAAAAGTCTTTCCAAAAACAAAAAAATACTTCGTTCAGAAACCGAGGCGACGTCCTGATCCGTTCCGGAGAGTGCCGTGCGGCCAGGAGAGCGGCAGCTGTCAACCCGGCCCAGGCCCAGCCCCGCCGGCCAGGAGACTTTGCACAGGGAGCCGCCAAAGGTGAAAAGCGGAGACCATCCGTGCAGAAAAATGCACCCACCGCAAGGTGCCCTCAAGGCCAGGGTCACCGTCGCCCCGGTGCTGCGCCCCCTCTCACAGAGCCCGTCCTCCCCCGCCCCGTGATGCGGGTGGCCCCCGCGCCCGCTTCTGCCTGGGGCTCACCGACTGCGCCTCCAGGACACTCCAGCCCGACCGGATTCCTCCCGGGCCTCCTGCCTCGGTCCCCTCATTGATGAAGAAACCATTTGTTCACCTGCAGCACAAGCTCAAGTTGCAAGCGACCGTGGTTCCCGTTTGTCCTGCTCGTACTATATGGTCTTCAAGCTCAGCATTTCATGCCCAAGACACTTCCCCAAGTCTGTCTGCCTCTTTTTGTCTTCATTGCTTCTGCCTTAATCTAAGCCAAGAACTAGTTATGTCTCAATGGTCCCCTCACCAACTCTGGCTCATTCTTGCAGCTCCATTTGTCTTTAAAAACACCAGACCGTAGAAATCCCTTGCTTAAAACCATTGGATGACCCCTGTGACCATGAACAGACGCTGGAGACCTCTACCCCGGCTGCAAGCCTCACCCAGTCTGGCTCTCGTACACCTGTCTGCCTTCACCGCTCTCTGAGCTCCAGCTCTCCGTCCTGCCAACTCCTGCCTGACTGCACCTGGCCTCTGCCGCTGCTCCTCCCCAGGACGTGCAGTGACATCTTGCTTTGGCTATATCTCAGCTTGAAATGCGTCTGCACAGAGAGGGGCCTTTCCTGATGGTCCAGTAAACAGGAACATTCTCCAGTTAATGCCTGTCTCGGTTACCTTCTCATCACTGAGACACAGAAGCCCGACACCCACAACTTGAAGAGATTTATTTTGGCTCACAGTCTGTAGAGATTTTAGTCCGCAGCTGGCTGTGGCTGCAAGGCAGGGCAGGTCGCAGAGCGGCATCACAGAGAAGCTGCTCCTGCCAAGACAAATAGGAAGCAGAGAGGGATCCGAGGAGGAGGAGGGAGCCCGTCCTTCCAGGCCGCACCCCAGGGGCCGCCCCTCCCAGCGCCATATTTAGCCCTAAACTCATCACCCAGGGAAGCCTTGATGAGCTTCTCAGCCCCCGGCCCAGTCTCCTCCCCAAAGTCCTGTGTGTGAGCGCAGGAGGGCTCAGAAGACGCCCAGATATAAACATAGCAACGCCCAGCCTCATCCTAACACCACTACTGGACATTTTTCTTGTTTACTTGCTCATTTTCTGTACTTTCCACTAAAATAAAGCTTTTCGAGAATACAGACCTTGTCATTTCAGTCTCCTGATATCTAAACTAGAAAAATACTTGCCACATAGTAAATATTTGCTGCACGAAAGAAGTAACTAGAACAATGGCTTGTATTTTTGAGTATTGTGTATAATATTTCATAACAGTTGACACATTAACTATATTGTTTGAATAAGGACAGGATTCTTTTCACACCCCATGATTTGTTAAAAATTAGAAGTTGAATGAATACGAAAACATGCTTATTCATTCTTCTGTCTCCCAGCCTCTTACCACGGTATGTTAAATGCCAGAGACAATATCTGTGGTAAATTAGATGTTTTTATTAATTTTGTTTGGAGATGAAGTCTCACTTTATTGTCTAGGCTGGCCTCAAAATTGGAGCAATCCTCCTACCTCAAACTCCCAAGTTCTGGAATGATGGGTGTATGCCATGACACCCAACAATGCACTAAATTATTGATTCCTAACATTTTGTTAGTTTTTTTAACAGAGTAAGATAGATCAAATAGGTGTGTTTTAAAAGCTGCAGTGCATTTTAAAGGTTACAACTAACTAACGGAACAAATACAATATAATCACTTCAACTAAGTGTCCTAACCAGCTGGTATTGTCTACTAGGCAATAAGACACATGAAGCAGTTGAAAGAAGTTATTTTCAAAATTTTTAAAGCAGCAAAGAGAGTGATTTCATTTCATAGACAGGATAGAGTTGTGATTCTTTAGACCAATACTTTTCAAACTCTTTTGCCTGCAACTTCTACCGAGGAAGGTTATTAATGTCACATAGAATGTACACAGGTATCTGAAGTGGAAAATTTATAGACTACCTATCTGGGTCTCTCTATTTTTTATTCAAATTTAGTGAATTCCATTTTATTTTCAATCGGGATTATGAGCTATAATTTAAAATACACTGAAGAATTGTGTATATATTTCTTAATCTGGATCCCCAAAGTGAAATTATTTGCCAAAATTATTGCCAGCACTGGGCGTGGTAGCTCACGCCTGTCATCCCAGCACTGGGGAGGCAGAGGCAGGAGGGTTGCTGAGTTTACGGCGGCCTGCCTGGGCTACAAAGCGAGACCCTGTCTCAAAAAAAAAAATTGTGTTAGGTCTTATTGAGTTGCCCAGGCTTGGTTTGAACATGCAATCCTGCTTCCTCAGCCTTGCAGAGTGCTAGTTACAGGGTTACATCACCAGGGCTGGTAACAGTATCGTTCATACTAAGTACTAGTTATTAACTTTTTCCTATGTACTAGAAATTGTACAAATTTCTCCTTCTGGATTACCTTATTTAATTCTGATAGCAACCTCACTTTCTGGGTGAGGGAAATTGGAGGTTAAGTAACCTCCCCAAACACTCTGACGTACTCCATCCTGTAATAGGCTTTTAGGAGCTCCTGACCGTCTTCTCCTGGGAAAAAGGTGTAGGAGTGGGTGAGAACTGTGAAGCGCTCACTGGGAGAAAAAGGGAGGAAATCGGATTGGGGCAGGAGGGCTCTCCAGCGGTGGGGAGCCTTTCGGAGCCTTTTGGAGCCCCGCCGTGGCACGCTGACCCTTGCGCTCACCGTCACTGTGTTAGGCCGGGATGTGGCTGGTACCCGTAGAAGGAAGGCGTCCGGTAGGCGGGGAGCAAGACGGGCGAGAGGGGTCGCCGGCTGGCCTGGCCCTAGCTCTCAGAGCACCCGACAGGCCCAGAGATGCCTCTGAGAAGAGATTGGCCCCTGGCGGCGGCCTCTGGCCGGGGTGGGGCTGTCCAGTCTCTCCACCAAAGGCGGCCATTGCTGGGACACGGAGGAGCCACCTCGATCCAGCTCCAGAGAGGTCTGACGTGCTGGGACCTGCTGGCAGCACGAGGTTCTCCCTCGCAGGGAGGTTAAGCAGGACTCGTAAGACCGCAGCATCTCACGGCTGCTGTTCCTCTCGGGTGGGCAGCACAACCCCACTCTCAGAGGGCAGCCACTGCTGCAAACTGGCATGTCTATACGCTTCTGAAGTCCAGCCTAGACTCAGAAGCCACTGGGTGGTTGATGTATACAAATCATACTTCAGCTCCAGGGCCTTGTTCTCATAAATAATGAACGCCTCCGGAATGGTGTGGTGGCCTTGTGCCTAAGACATGGCAGAGGCTACGTGTGTATGCAACCTGTGGAGGCACAGCAGTGTGCTTTGCATGAGCAATAACCACTCTCAGCACAGCGCATGACACCTGGCCACAGAGCAGCAGCTCTTCCTGTATGGGTCCCTGGGCTGGGAAAGGCTGTCGTGGACCAATGGTTAGGCCACAGCTCCACGGAGGACATAGCCAGTGAGTGCCACGGCAGTCCAGGAAGAAAGCTACATGCATTTACTTAGAAAGGGATCAAAAACGGATAAACCTTCTGACGGTGAAGTCCAGAGTGAGACACAAATCAAGAATTAGTCATTCTTTTCTTGGGTGAGGGTTAATGCCACCATTAATACTAATAGGATGACTATAAATAAATTACCTAGAGTTTCATATTCCTTCTTCCTCTTTTCACTTGAATGCTGAAATATCCAAGGAACTGAACATTTTAAAGTATTATCTCAAGAACAAACTTCTCAAAATTGGCATTATTTCTAAAATTCTATAGCTCAGGATCTCCACGAAGTTTGAGAAAATACTAAAGACACTGCACTCAGAATGCCCCTTGATAATTCAGTGGCAAGCTGCATACTGTCATCGATGATTACTTGTTAATAAACTAAGCAAGCTAAATTTTATCGGCTTTTTGCTAGCAATATGAAATTAACTGCAGATGTGAAACATGAATGTGACAGAAACTCTCAGGCCCTAGTGGGTCTCCGCATGTGCCCTGGGTGGCTGTGCTGCCAGGGGGTGCTGCTTGTGTTCACATCCAGCCCCGCAGGCAGAGTGCTCCTCAGGGCACAGCACTCACTGCAGAGAGGCCACTGGAGACTCGGCCCTATTACAAAAAGAACTGAGAACGGAAGAGGAGCGGTGGGATTCGAACGCAAAGCCACTAGTCACTGCCGCAGCTCAGCTAGGACGGCAGAGGCCTGTGCCTCGGTCCCGACCTCTGCGCGGCGTCGGGCCGCACCTCTCACGGGGCCGCTGTGCTCAGAGACCGTCCAGAGACGCAGCCTCGGTTTGGCGAGCAGCGAAGAGGGCTGTGGGTGGACTGGGACGTACACAGGCCCCAAGGGCCGGTTACACCGGGAGGGTGACCCGAGAAATGGCCATTTCTTAAGGGTTCTAATATTGACAAGAAAGTTCCTTGCAGTAAATACTTTACAGGCAATAACCAAATTATATATTAAATAACCAGGAATTAAACCAAAAGCATCAATGACCACAAAAAACAGAAGTTACAAAAACCTAAAGAAGACCTAAACCAAGAGTCCAGGTTTCCACAGGGAAGCGCAGGGCCCGACGGGGGAACCAACCTGAAACGCAGCCACTAGGTTCCCTCTCAAAATCCTATTTTTAACACCAGCAGAGCTGCAAAGGTCTATGAGACACTTCCTGAAATCCTAACTTCTGCACCAGAGACGTCAGCCAGAGCCCCAAGCACAAGGCGAGAGGCCCCCGCCGGACAGGAGTGCGGGGGGTGGGGAGTTACCCATTTTTAAGGTGGAAACTTACAGAGATTGGCGATTTGAAAGTTATTCTTCTAAATGATAAAACTTTTCCCTATCCTTATTATTTCTGGCGTTAAAGAAAAGAATCATTGCACATCTGAAGAAATGTGTTCCAGTTGAGACTCATTATTTGTCTTCAGAATTTTTTTTTCCTTTCTCAGTAAACATCTGAAGAAGTGAAAATATTAGAAAGTAAGAGCTACTGTAATTTTGTTTACTTTTAAAACATGCTGGTGGCACCGGGGGTGATGGCTCATACCTGTAATCCCAGCACTTGAGAGGCAGAGGCAGGAGGATTGCTGAGTTTGAGGCTTGCCTGGGCACCATAGTGAGCTCAGGGCCAGCCTGAACTACAAAGCGAGACCCTGTCTCAAAAGGCAAAAAAAAAAAAAAAAAAAAAAAAAAAAAATGCTTTCTAAATACAAATCGTTAGTATCTCACAATCAAGTGTAAAAACTTAGAAATAATTATTGTTTCTATGAGCATTAAATTATTTATTTTTAACTGTTTCCAATTATTTTTTGTTCTTTTTTATCCAAGTTCTAAATGGCTGAGAATCTATTTCTTTGAAGTATATATTGATATTCTCTGAATTATATAATAAATGTTAAGAATCCGTAAATTCTAACATTGTTATTTTTCCCCCTTGAGGTTTTAAGCACGTACAACCTAACTCCCAGGCACCTGGCCAGTCTCCTCAGGTCTTTAAAATAATTGTTGGTGGCTTGTGGAGACTTTGCTAACTCTTTAAGAAAACTAAGAGGAAAGAATTGAAGTTTACAGATTGGATACCTTTCAGCTTAGGAAAATATCTATTTTTCTCACTTTTACTGCAATTTTTTAAACTTTCATCCTTTTTAGCCCTGTAGATAAATCAGATAAATCTCACAAATTGATTTTTCTAAGACAGAGATTAAAAGTAAATCAAATTCAAAGCCATCATTGGGATAGTTGAGATATTTTGTTTCTCTTAATATTTAATAAACTTGTCTCTGCTTTTATTTTCCTAAATATTACAACATTTCTTTGGGATTATTTGGATCCTACAGGAATATCCTAAGACATAATTGGCAGTTTTTAACAACACTATTCTCTGTGTAGTCATCTTAAAGGGGGAAAAAGACAATGGGAGATACAGCTTTTGAGTTACTTTAAATCTCATCTTTAACACTCTTTGCCTTTTATGCCTAATTTCATTTCTGGTATAAAACTCACAGTTTTATCCATCTCACTTTAAGTCAATGCTTATGAAGTATTTTTTTTAAAGTGCTACTATAAAGGTCTTTCTGTTGACCATGTGAAACAATGACCTTTTTGTTGAATTAGGAGCTCCTGGATATTTTTTTAATTTACAAAATATCATCTCTAGAAGATTCTTTACCACTCTTTAAACACATGATTCCTACTTTTCAAATACCACGTTAGTTACATGAGGCATACAAAGTGCCATATTTTTATTGCAAAGCCATGTGGATTTTAAAATTTAATTAGAGAAATATAATTAAATGAAACCAGATGGCTATTAAAGTTTTGAATAAGTCATCTAATTAATGAGATATTTCTATAAAAATCTTTTGCTTGTGTTATGCTTTATTGAAATGATTACTCTTTAGCTCTAAATACATGCCAAAATTTAGTTCACCTTCATACCTCTGTCTCAGGTAATTCATCTGGTTTCAGTAAATGTG